>MU756313.1:22804-38872 GCA_026770625.1 Nicotiana glauca | reverse complement strand
TAATATATATATATATATATATATATATATATATAGTAGTTTTTTATTTTTTTTATTATTTTTGTTTTTTAGATATATTTAAATTCAAAAAGAATGACCAATAACTAATTATTAACTAAATAACTAATTATTCATGTGGCTTTTTCTGAAACTATCACTTGGCTTAAGGAAAGAGTTTTTTCCTCTCTTTTTAATAATATATAGATATAGATGTATGACTCACTAAATTACTCCCTTAATTACCGGCTACGCGTAAACAATGGCGGTGTTGTGCTAGGTTTCCTTTTTTACCGTCTTTCATCTTCTCCTTTTTTACTCTATTCTTTGTTCTTTTCTTTTTCCTTTTCCGTTTTTGAGTTAATTTCTATAATATTAATATGGAAATAAAAGTTTAACATTTTCAAAATTAATATAGACTTTCCATATATAAATGACATTATTATCTTAAAATATAAGAGGTTATTTGGTACAAAATATTATAAAATTTATTTACACGGTAAGTGTATGTAAGTTAAATCCTTGCTTCTAATATCTCTTCTCTTTTCTCTTTCTTTTTTCATGCTGCTGCGACGTTACAAACCAACGTGGAACTTTGAATATGAAGTATATACTAACTTGTTAGAATACCATAAAGTTTGTTGAACTAACGAGAGAATAATGCTTTTGTTTTAACAAGGGCAAGAGTAGATGCGGTGAATTTTGCACGTTGATGTTGAAAGCAAAGTTGATTTCTTTTTTTGTGACCTCTGTCATACTAGACTTTAAAATGACTTCTTCCTTCCGAAGATTCGAGTTTCTACTTTTGAGCTTGAAACTAATTTGGGAAAAGTTATTTGCTAGCAAAATTTTCAAACAAAAGTTCGGGTAAATAAGTTATATTTGAGACACTTCTTCAATCAAACAATCTTTTTTCACTAACGGTTGTTGTTAGTGCATTCTAATATTAAAATTATAGTATTAAAGTGCATTATTTTTTGTGAGATAGTAGTTCTAAGTTAGAAGGAAAGTGATCATTATTTTAGTGTAACTCTTGAAATCACTAATGCCATGATCTACCATTAATTACCCACCAAATCTAACACCAACTATGCTGTACAATTTTATTATCCCACTACTTTGTTATTTATTTTATAGAACAAATTTTACACCTCTAAATAGTGGTGTTTCTTCCTTGTATAGTATATGGGAAAATATTGCAATGTGCATGAAAAAAATAAAATTAGTGTAGTGAAAAGGAGAGTTAAGAGAAGGAGAAAATCCAAGTCTCCAACTTATTATCTACAAAAGAGAATATTCTTTTTGTTGAAAGAAGGGGTTCATTTTGGTGGAGCTTTGGACTAAACAATTTGTCCAAGATTTGTTCGAGTCATACGACGTTGTCGGGTTATTTTATCCTGAAGGGGACAAGTCAAAAGTATTACTGTTGGACCTGTGAAGATACTGCCGCAGTGGGCTTGAATCTCCTTAAAGAGAGCGAGATATCCGCGCCTACGCCTGAAGAATATTTATTTATTTTTCTTCATCTTATTTATTTAATTCACATATTATTATTTGCCTCTATATTGATGATTTATGAATATTTGATTAATATGAATGTTATTGGAGAAACTAAAAGCATGTTTAGTAGCCATTTTGACATGAAAGATTTGGGTGAGACAAATTTCATTCTTGGAATGAAGATTACTAGAACATGTGATGGAATTTTCCTTGACCAGTCACATTATGTCGAGAAAATTTGAAAAAAATAATTTTATTGATTGCAAGCATGTTCTAACCTCTTTTGATTCAAGTGTTCAGTTATTTCCTGTACAAAGTGACAATGATGTGATAAATCAAAAGGAATATGCTAGCTTAATTGGAAGCTTGAGAATATGTGACTGATTACACTTGATTTGAGATTGCATATGCAGCATGAGTACTTAGCAGGTTTACAAGCAAGCCAGGTAATGAACATTGGCATGCCATAACAAGAGTTATGAGCTATTTACGTGGAACATAAACCTATGGTTTATCTTATAAAGAATATCTTGTTGTACTTGAAAGCTTTTCTGATGCAGATTGGAACATTTTATCTTTGAGAGGTGGTGCTATTTGTTGGAAACTAAAAAAATAAAAAATAATTGCTAACTCTACCATAGAGGTTGAACTAAGGTTGTCTAACAGGTGGGCCGAGCCGGACTGGGTAGGAAAAATTTTGAATCGTACGGGTTTAGAACCGGACCAGTTACGGGTTAGGGGTTATCGGGCTTAATGGGTTCGGGTTCATCCGGGTAAAAAATAAATCATAAGGGTTAAGGGGCCGGGCCGGGGTTTTTTTTTTTTGGTATTTTGTATAACTATTGTAATTTATATTAATATAAAGTAAAAAATATATAGAATAGAATGAAGATAGAAAAAAATTACACTTATAAATTGCAAGTGCTACATTTATTTCAAAATTCAAACTTACAAATTGAAAGGTATACATTTAACAACAAGTAAATTAATGGAAAAAAGAGTAAATTCAAAGGTTTTACATTGCCTTAGACTCTAAAACCTTAAAAATATTTTAAAAATTGAAATCTAGCCTTTAAACTGGTCCGAGCCGGGCCAGGCTAGTTAACCGGTTCTACAGGAATTTTAGTTGATCGAGTTTGACCTGTCCGGTTAACTGGTAGAATTTAAGTAAACGGACCAACCCCCTCTACCCCTTTAACCCAGCCTAACCCGGCCCCCTTATACCGGACAGGTTCTGGTTTTAACCAGTCTTGGTCGGTCCGAAAATGGACTGACCCGGCCCATTAGACACCCATAGGCTCAACTAATTGCTTTAGCTTCAGCTAGTGAAGAAGCGAATTGGTTGAGAGATTTATTATTTAGAATTACTTATTTTGAAAAATCAATTCTTCCTATTTGAATTCATTCTGATAGCACCGCTGCAATTGGTAAAGTACAAAACCGTTATTTCAACGGCAAATTCAGACCTACAAGGAGAAAACACAATATTGTGTGATGTTTGAAAAGTGGTAAAATTGATGTTGATTATGTGATAATTTTTCCAGATCCACTAACCAAGGCCTTGGAAACAGAAAGGGTCTGGAGTACATCAAGGGGGATGAGACTGAAGTACATCAAGGCCGAAGCCGAGCCGAGCCGAGTTGAGCGAGCGAACGAGTAATGACGACGAAGACGGCGCGAGACTTGCCTTCTTCTCAACTCTTTATGAGCTAAAAGAAGAGCAATTGCTTATATAACCATCAAAAACCTTTTCCTCTTCCAATATGGGACAATGTTCCTTCATCAAGGGGAGAAACTTAAAATTTCACTTAAAATTTTCATTTTCCTCCTTTTCCCATTTACCCATTTTAAGCATTAATAGCTTAAAAACCCAACAATCCCCCACATGAATGGGGAATGGTTATATCACGGAAGTATGCATGAAAAACTGTGTGATTTACAAGCAAGGATTTATTGCATCTAGATAAGTAGGTTTTCCTTTGAACTTTCCGTAGTGAACTTATGTCGGATATACTTGGTCAATTGGTAGATTTGATATCTTTGAACCTTCAAACTTTTGTGTATACCTAGACAACCATAAGTCACACAACCAACCCTTAACCGTCTTTGGTTCTTATTGTTGTGTTCGTTTCAACCATGAACACCGCCTGATTTCATAAGTGTGTAGAGAACTGGCCTTCCAAAGTTCTCCTTGAAGCGTCTAACACTTCACTCTTACATAGGTGATTCCTAAACGTGTCATCTCGTAGATACACTATTTGATATACCCCGTATCAAATTTAGAAATCATTAAAAAGCCTTAAAGCTTTATCCTTGATACTGAACATTGTTTCATTACGAGAATGGACCAAAAGTTTAATTGACAGTGTTGAACCGTCATTAATGAGTTTGTTTGATCTTATTGAACCTAGATCTTGGGATCTCCAGTCTTCTAGGTAGAGTTACCGCCACTATGACTTGTTCTCGGCCACAGTCTCATTCCCCTTGATGATTTCTCAACTACCTTTCTAGTTAGGCCTTTTGTAAGTGGATTTGACACATTATCACTTGACTTTACACAATCAATCATGATAATTCCTCTATAGAGTAATTGCCTAACGGTTTTATGTCTTCGTCGTGTATGATGAGATTTACTGTTATACATAACGCTCTTAGACCTTCCAATTGTCGCTTGACAATCGCAATATATGAATATTGGTGCCAACAGTTTGGGCCAAAATAAAATATCTTCCAAGAAACTCTGGAGTCATTCGGCTTCCTCACCGGCTTGATCTAAAGCTATGAATTCAGCCTCCATTGTAGAGCGGGCAATACAAGTTTGTTTAGACGACTTCCAAGATACCGCTCCTCCACCGATAGTGAATACATATCCACTTGTGGGATGGAATTAGTTGATTTGGTGATCCAATTTGCATCACAGTATCCCTCAATGACCGCAGGATATTTACTATAGTGCAAACCAAAGTCCTGGATATGTACTAAATACCCCAAAACTCGTTTCATGGCCATCCAATTAGATTGACCTGGATTGCTCATATATCAACTCAATTTACTTATAGTACAAGCTATACATGGTCATGTATAATTCATAATATACATTAAGCAACCCAACACACGGGCATAATCCAATTGTGATATAATTTGGCCTTTGTTCTTTGCTAATGCAAGATTCACGTCAATTGGAGTCTTTACAATTTTAAAGCCCAAGTGCTTGAATTTTTCAAGTACCGTCTTAATATAATGAGATTGTGACAATGCCAGACCTTGAGAAGTCTTATGGATTTTAATTCCCAGAATTAAATCAGCAACTCCCAAGTCTTTCATATCAAACTTGCTAGTTAGCATGCGCTTAGTCGCATTTATGTTGACAATGTCATTACTCATTATCAGTATAGCATCCACATATAAGCAAAAATTATGTAATTTGGAACATTTTTAATGTATACACATTTATCACATTCATTTATTTTAAAATTACTTGACAACACTGTTTGGTCAAATTTTGCATGACATTTTTTGGGTGCTTGTTTTAGTTCGTAAAGGAACTTAACAAGTCTACATACCTTCTTTTCTTTACCTTGAACTACAAACCCTTCAGGTTGTGCCATATAAATTTCTTCCTCCAACTCTCTATTTAAGAAGGATGTCTTAACATCCATTTGATGAATTTCAAGACCATAAACTGCAGCTAACGCTATTACCGTTCATATGGATGTAATTCTTGTAACTGGAGAGTATGTATCAAAATAGTCAAGACCTTCTCGTTATCTATACCCTTTGACCACAAGTCTTGCCTTAAATTTGTCAATAGTGCCATCATCTTTTATTTTTCTCTTAAAGATCCATTTAGAACCCAACAGTTTATTTCTAGGAGGAAGATCAACCAATTGCCATGTATGGTTGTTCAGTATGGATTCTATTTCACTATTGACTGCCTCTTTCCAAAATAATGATTCCTAAGAAGACATAGCTTCTTTAAATGTTTGAGGCTCATTTTCCAATAAGAAAGTCACAAAATCTGGTCCAAATAAAGTAGATGTTCTTTGACGTTTACTACGTCTTGGATCCTCCTGGTTAAGTGTACTTTCTTTTGTTTCTTCCTGAGGTTGTTTAGATCTTTCACCAATCGACTCACATTCCTTTTTATACGGATATATATATTTTCAAAGAACTCAGCATTATTTGATTCTATAACCGTATTATTATGATTGTCGGGATTTTCTGATTTATGAACTAGAAATCGATATGCTTTACTATTAGTCGCATATCCTATGAAAACACAATCAACGATTTTCGGTCCTAATTTTTACCCTTTTGGATTTAGGAACTTGCACTTTTGCCAAACACCCCCACACTTTAAAATAATTCAAGTTGAGCTTCCTTCCTTTCCATTTTTCATATGGAATGGATTGTGTTTTGCTATGGGGTACTCGATTTAGTATTCGGCTAACCGTAAGAACGGCTTCCCCCCACAAGTTCTGTGGCAAACCAGAACTTATCAATAATGCGTTCATCATCTCCTTTAATAAACGATTCTTTCTTTCTACAATCCCATTGGATTGGAGCGTGTAAGGGGCCATTGTTTGATAAATAATTTCATTTTCTAAATATATTTGTTCAAAAGGAGATTCATATTCACCACCCCTATCACTTCTTATAATTTTGATTTTCTTGTTAAGTTGCGTTTTAACTTTATTTTTGTATTGCTTGAATGCGTCTATTGCTTCAACTTTACTATTAAATAAGTAAACATAGCGATATCGAGTACTATCGTCAATAAAAGTTATGAAATACTTCTTTCCACCGCTAGACGGTATTTACTTCATTTCACAAATATCCGTGTGAATTAAGTTTAAAGGATTTGAATTCCTTTCAACTGACCTATAAGGATGTTTAACATACTTAGATTCCATACATACTTGGCATTTTGATTTGTCACATTCAAACCTAGGCAATACTTCCAAATTAATCATTTTCCGTAAGGTTTTATAATTTACATGACCCAAACGTATATTCCATAATTCATTTGACTCAAGTAAGTAACACGAAGCTGAAATTTTATTATTATTTTTAACAACCATTACATTCAGCTTTAAAAAGCCCTCAGTGAGGTAACCTTTTCCTACAATTCGTTCTTACTTATTACAACCTTATCGGAAACAAAAACACATTTAAAACCATTCTTAACAAGAAGTCCAACAGAGACTAAATTTTTTCTAATCTCGGGAACATGAAGGATATTGTTCAAAGTCACCACTTTACCGGAAGTCAGTTTGAGAAATATCTTCCTACATCCTTCAATCTTGGCCTTTACAGCATTTTTCATAGAAATCGTCTCATCGGGTCCAACAGGAGCATAAGTAGCAAAAGCTTCTCTAATAGCACAAACATGGTGAGTGGCTCCAGAATCAATCCACCACTCTTTAGGATGGCCCACCAAGTTGCATTCGAAAAGCATGGAACATAAGTCATCAAAATCATCATACTTTTCAATATGTTTGCTTGACCCTTCTTCTTGTCTTTCTTCGGAGCATGACACTCCGTAGATTTGTGTCCGGCTTTTCCACAATTGTAGTTATTTCCACTGAACCTCTTCTTGTGTGGGTTGTATTTTGGTCCAGAAGCCTTCTTCTTATTTTTGTTCTCTTCAATAATATTTGCTCCCATCATTGTTGTGTTTCCGCAGCCTCTCTTTTCAGCAGCTTTGTTGTCCTCTTCGATTCTCAACCGAACAATGAGATCTTCAAGCGACATCTCTTTGCGTTTTTGTTTCAAGTAGTTTTTGAAGTCCTTCCACAAAAGAGGCAACTTTCCAATCATCGATGCTACTTGGAATGCTTCATTGATGACAAGATATTCAATGAAATTTCTGTTAGTAAAAATACTAAGATTACTACTTTCAACATCAGTAATAATTTGATTCATACTTTTAGCAAAAAAATCGTGAATAATCACTTGCAATTCCTGGACTTGGGTAATAACAGACTTGCTATCTACCATTTTATAGTCCAAAAACTTTGCAGCAATGAACTTCTTCAACCCGGCATCTTTGATTTTGTATTCTTTTCAAGTGCAGTCCACAGTTCTTTTTACGTTTCTACGCCACTATAGACGTTATACAAAGTATCCTCCAGCCCGCTTAGAATATAATTCTTGCACAAAAAATCTGAATGCTTCCACGCCTCAATCACAAGAAAGCGTTCAGTTTCTGGAGTTTCATCGGATAGCACAGGAACATCTTCCTTGATGAACTTCTGAATACTTAGAGTAGTCAAACAGAAGAACATATTTTGCTGCCAACGCTTGAAATCAATCCCGAAAAATTTTCCCGGTTTCTCCGCTAGTGCCAATGCTGTCGGTGTTGTTCGGCTCGTTGAGGCATTGGCAGTCACCATTGGAACAGCTTAGTTCATATTATCATTAGTCATTTCTGTAAAAGAATGACACAAATATTAAAATCACGTAGATTTTAATCTCCAAATAGTACAAAACCACAAAGGTTTTACTCTCCAAAAATAGTAAGTACAAATACAGAAAATATATTAAATTTCCTAAGCTTGTTAGTAAACTGTATTTGTAAAATAATTATGGAGAAAATAAAATAATATAAACAAAAATGTAAACGAAATAACAAAAAACAATTCGAGCCCACTGAATTCACAATGTTTCCTTAAGAAATTTAATCCCCTCCTAGTACCAAGGTTATGGATTATTTCCTCCCAGGATAGAACGAATTACACACTCGTATAGTGGTACTTCAAACTCTAGTGTTTCAGCGAACACAAAGTTCGGTAACAAATCACAATTACTATTATTTTTTTTAAAGTTAAAATATACAGAAGAAAGGAGAAGAACTCAGAAAAATATTATTCAGATTCTGAGCAGAATAGTCTTCTGTTTATAGCCAAAGTTGGGCTGAAATCTGAAGAGGTGCAACTCTTCAGAATGGCTATTTTTGCAAAACGTCCACAGCATAAATACCATAACATAAATGGCTATTTACTCAACAATAAAGAGGGAAAATTGAAGGGTAGTTAATTTTCTATTACAAAAACAGAAAACTGAAAATTCGATAACTGAATTTGATTTAATATTAATATTTATTTTAATATTAATAGTTTGTTATTAAAATGAATATTTAATAACATTTCTATTAATATTTACTATTAACAAATAAATTTGGTTCAAAAATTAATCAATCGACCATTTGTCCAAATTCGAATCCGAAGCCGAGCGAACGACGACGAGGACGGCGCGAGGCTTGCCTTCTTCTCAACTCTTTATGAGCTAGAAGAAGAGCAATTACGTATATACCCATCAAAAACCTTTTCCTCTTCCAATATGGGAACAATCTTCCTTCATCAAGGGGGAAATTTAAAATTTCATTCATCAAGGGCGAAAACTTAAAATTTCACTTAAAATTTTCATTTCCCTCCATTTTTTATTCATCCCATTTTAACCATTAATAGCAACATTATCTACAAAAGAGAATATTATTTTTGTTGGGGAAGGTGTGTTAGTATACTGTATTTGTAAAATAATTTTGGAAATATAAATAAATATAAATACAGTATACTAACAAGCTTAAGGAATTTAATATATTCTCTGTATTTGTACTTACTGTTTCTGGAGATGCTTGGAGGCAAAAGGTGTGTCGGTTCCTTATGTTATGGCAATTAAGGAAATGTATGACGGGGCTAAGACTCGGGTTAGGATAGTAGGAGGGTACTCTGAGCTTTTCCGGTTGAAATGGGATTACACCAAGGCTCTGCGCTCAGTCCATTCTTATTCGCCCTGGTGATGGATGCGATATCCGACCATATTCAAGGGGAGGTGCCATGGTGCATGCTATTCGCCGATGACATAGTTCTGATTGACGAGTCACGAGCCGGTGTTAACGAGAGATTGGAAGTTTGGAGACATACTCTTGAGTCCAAGGGCTTTAAGCTAAGCAGAACGAAGACGGAATATCTCGAGTGTAAGTTCAGCGCCGGGCTAGGGGAAGTGGATGTGGATGTGAGGCTTGAGTCACAGATTATCCCAAATAGAGGCAACTTCAAGTACCTTGGGTTGGTTATCCACGGGGGAGGGGAGATCGACGAGGATGCCACACACCGTATTGGTGTAGGATGGATGAAGTGGAGGTTAGCATCTGGAGTCTTGTGTGATAAGAGAGTGCCAACGATACTCAAAGGTAAGTTCTACAAAGCGGTGGTTAGACCGGCCATGATGTATGGGGCTAAGTGTTGGCCTATTAAGAACTCACATATCCAAAAGACGAAAGTAGCAGAAATGAAGATGTTGAGGTGGATGTGTGGGCACACTAGAAAGGATAAGATTAGGAATGATGACATTCGGGAGAAGGTGCACGTGGCCCCTGTTGATGACAAGATGCGGGAAGCGAGCCTCAGATGGTTCGGGCATGTTCAGAAGAGAAGCCCAGATGCTCCAGTAAGGAGGTGTGAGCGGCTGGTCATGGAAGGCACGAGAAGAGGTAGAGGGCGGCCTAAGAAGTATAGGGGAGATGTGATCGGGCAGGATATGGCGAGGCTTCAGATTTCCGAGGACATGGCACTTGATAGGAAGTTATGGAAGTCGCGTATTATGGTTGTAGGCTAGGAGGTAGTTGAGTCTTGCATTACTTTGTTCCTTTGTGAGCCTAGTTCGGTGGGGTTTTGTCTAAGATAGCTAGGGGTAATGTCGTGTTTTACTATTTTCTATTTTCGATGCAGGATCCTTTTACAAACCATCGTTTTTGCTTTGAATTTTTTTTTCTTTCCTGTTTTCTATGTTCCTTTTTCCCTATGATTTTCGTGGTGAATCTAATACTCTCTTCTTTTGTCTTTTTATTATCTTGAGCCGAGGGTCTTTCGAAAACAGCCACTCTACCCCTTTCAGGGTAGGGGTAAGGTTTGCGTATACACTACCCTCCCCAGACCCCACTTGTGGGATTTTATTGGGTTGTTGTTGTTGTTATTATTGTTGTTGTTGTTGTTTCTGGAGAGTAAAAACTGTGTCGTTTTGTACTCTATTAAAATCTATGTGATTTTAACGTTTGTGTCATTATTTTACAGAAATTACTAATGAGAATGAGAACCAAGTTGTTCCAATGGTGACTGCCAATACCTTAACAAGTCGAACGACACCAGCAGCATTGGCACCGGCGGAGAAACCCGAAAAATTTTCCGGGATTGATTTCAAACACTGGCAGCAAAAGATGTTCGTCTATTTGAATACTCTAAGTCTCCAGAAGTTCATCAAGGAAGATGTTCCTGTGTTGTCCGATGAAACTCCAGAAACTGAACGCTTTCTCGTGATTGAGGCATGGAAGCATTCAGATTTTTGTGCAAGAATTATATTCTAAGCGGGCTGGAGGATGCTCTGTATAATGTCTACAGTGGCGTGGAAACGTCAAAGGAACTGTGGACTACGCTTGAAAAGTAGTACAAAACTGAAGATGCCAGGTTGAAAAAGTTTGTTGTTGCAAAGTTTTTGGACTACAAAATGGTAGATATCAAGTCTGTTATGACCCAAGTCCGAGAATTGCAAGTGATTATTCACGATCTCCTTGCTGAAGGTATAAATTAAATTAATATTGATGTTGAAAGTATTAATCTTAGTATTTTAATAACAGAAATTTCATTGAAGGTCTTGTTATCAATGAAGCATTCCAAGTAGCAGCAATGATTGAGAAGTCGCCTCCTTTATGGAAGGACTTCAAAAACTACTTGAAACACAAACGCAAGGAGATGTCCCTTGAAGATCTCATTGTTCAGTTGAGAATCGAAGAGGACAACAAAGCTGCTGAAAAGAGAGGCTGTAGGAACTCAACAATAATGGGAGCAAATATTGTTGAAGAGAACAAAAAGAGGAAGAAGGCTTCTGGACCGAAATACAACCCAAGCAAGAAGCGGTTCAGTGGAAACTGCTACAACTGTGGAAAAAACGGACACAAATCTACGGACTGTCGTGCTCCGAAGAAAGACAAGAAGAAGGGTCAAGCAAACATGGTTGAAAAACATGATGATGTTGATGACTTATGTGCCATGCTTTCCGAATGCAACTTGGTGGGCAATCCTAAAGAGTGGTGGATTGATTCTGGAGCCACTCGTCATGTTTGTGCTGTTAGAGAAGCTTTTGCTACTTATGCTCCGGTTGGACCCGATGAGATGATTTCTATGAGAAATGCTTCAAAGGCCAAGATTGAAGGATGTGGGAAGATATTTCTCAAAATGACTTCCGGCAAAGTGATGACTTTGAACAACGTCCTTCATGTTCCCGAAATTAGGAAGAATTTAGTCTCTATTGGACTTCTTGTTAAGAATGAGTTTAAATGTGTTTTTGTTTTCGATAAGGTTGTAATAAGTAAGAATGAAATGTTTGTAGGAAAAGGTTACCTCATTGAGGGCCTTTTCAAGCTGAATGTAATGGTTGTTGAAAATAATAATAAAATTTCAGCTTCATCCTACTTACTTGAGTCAAATGAATTATGGCATATACGTTTGGGTCATGTCAATTATAAAACCTTGCGGAAAATGATTAATTTAGAAGTATTGCCTAAGTTTGAATGTGACAAATCAAAATGTCAAGTATGTGTGAAATCTAAGTATGTTAAACATCCTTATAAGTCGGTTGAAAGGAATTTAAATCCTTTAGACTTAATTCACACAGATATTTGTGACATGAAGTCAATACCATCTCGCGGTAAAAAGAAGTATTTCATAACTTTTATTGACGATAGTACTCGATATTGCTATGTTTACTTACTTAATAGTAAAGATGAATCAATAGATGCATTCAAGCAATACATAAATGAAGTTGAAACACAACTTAACAAGAAAATCAAAATGATAAGAAGTGATAGGGGTGGTGAAATGAATCCCCTTTTAACAAATATGTTTAGAATATGGAATTATTCATCAAACAACGAGATTGCAGAAAGAAAGAATTGTTCATTAAAGGAGATGATGAATGCATTATTGATAAGTTCTGGTTTGCCACAGAACTTGTGGGGGAAGCCGTTCTTACGGCTAACCGAATAATAATCGAGTACCCCATAGCAAAAGACAATTCATTCCATATGAAAAATTGAAAGAAAGGAAGCCCAACTTGAATTATTTTAAAGTGTGGGGGTGTTTGGCAAAAATGTAAGTTCCTAAACCCAAAAGTGTAAAAATAGGACCGAAAACCGTTGATTGTGTTTTCATAGGATATGCGACTAATACTAAAGCATATCGATTTCTAGTTCATAAATCAGAAAATCTTGATATTCATAATAATACGGTTATAGAATCAGATAATGTTGAGTTCTTTGAAAATATATATCCGTATAAAAAGGAATGTGAGTCGATTGGTGAAGGATCTAAACGACCTCGGGAAAAAACAAAAGAAAGTACACTTAACCAGGAGGATCCAAGACGTAGTAAACGTCAAAGAACGTCTACTTCATTTGGACCAGATTTTGTGACTTTCTTATTGGAAAATGAGCCTCAAACATTTAAATAAGCTATTTTTCTTCGGAATCATTGTTATGGAAAGCGGCAGTCAATAGTGAAATAGAATCCATATTGAACAACCATACATGTGAACTGGTTGATCTTCCTCCTGGAAATAAACCGTTGGGTTCTAAATAGATCTTTAAGAGGAAAATGAAAGATGATAGCATTATTGACAAATATAAGGCAAGACTTGTGGTCAAAGGGTATAGACAATGGGAAGGTCTTGATTATTTTGATACATACTCTCCAATTATAAGAATTACGTCCATACGAACGTTAGTAGCGTTAGCTGCAGTTTATGGTCTTGAAATTCATCAAATGGATGTTAAGACGACCTTCTTAAATGGAGAGTTGGAGGAAAAAATCTACATGGAACAACCATAAGGGTTTGTGGTTCCAGATAAAGAAAAGAAGGTCTGTAGACTTGTTAAATCCCTTTACGGACTAAAACAAGCACCCAAACAGTGGCATGCAAAATTTGACCAAACAATGTTGTCAAATGGGTTTAAGATAAATGAATGTGATAAATGTGTACATTAAAAATGTTCTAAATCACATAGTCATTGTTTGCTTATATGTGGATGATATGCTCATAATGAGTGATGACATTGCCAATATAAATGCTACTAAGCTTATTCTAACTAGCAAGTTTGATATGAAAGACTTGGGAGTTGCTGATTTAATTCTGGGAATTAAGATCCATAAGACTTCTCAAGGTCTGGCGTTGTCACAATCTTATTATATTAAGACAGTACTTGCAAAATTCAAGCACTTGGGCTTTAAGGTTGCAAAGACTCCAATTGTCGTGAACCTTGCATTAACAAAGAACAAAGGCGAAAGTATATCACAATTGGATTATGCTCGTGTGTTGGGTTGCTTAATGTACATCATGAATTGTACACAACCAGATATAGCTTGTGCTATAAGTAAATTGAGTCGATATACTGGCAATACAGGTAAATCTCATTGGAAGGCCATGAAACGAGTTTTGGGGTACTTAGTACATACCCAGGACTTTGCTTTGCACTACAGTAAATATCCTGCGGTCATTGAGGGATACTGTGATGAAAATTAGATCACCGGATCAACTGATTCCAAGTCTACAAGTGGATATGTATTCACTATTGGTGGAGGAGCGGTATCTTGGAAGTCGTCCAAACAAACTTGTATTGCCCGCTCTACAATAGAGGTTGAGTTCATAGCCTTGGATAAAGCCGGTGAAGAAGCTGAATGGCTCCGGAATTTCTTGGAAGATATTCCATTTTGGCCCAAATCCTTGGCACCAATATGCATACATTGTGATAGTCAAGCGGCAATAGGAAGAGCTGGGAGCGTTATGTATAACGGTAAATCTCGTCATATACAATGAAGACATAAAACCGTTAGACAATTACTCTCTAGAGGAATTATCACGATTGACTATGTAAAGTCAAGTGATAATGTGTCGGATCCACTTACAAAACGCCTAACTAGAGAAGTAGTTGAGAAATCATCAAGGAGAATGAGACTGTGGCCGAGAACAAGTCATAGTGGCGGTAACTCTACCTAAAAGACTGGAGATCCCAAGATTTAGGTTCAAGGAAATCAAACAAAGTTATTAATGACGGTTCAACATTGTCAAATAAGCTTTTGGTCCATTCTCGTATAAGACAATGTTCAGTACCAAGGATAAAGCATTAAGGCTTTTTAATGATTTCTAAATTTGATACGGGGTATATCAAATAGTGTATCTACGGGATGACACGTTTAGGAATCACCTATGTAAGTGTAAAGTGTTAACCGCTTCAAGGAGAACTTTGTAAGGTCAGTTCTCTACGCACTTATGAAACCGGGCGGTGTTCATGGCTGAAACAAACACAACAATGAGAACTAAAGACGGTTAAGTATTGGTTGTATCACTTGTGGTTGTCTAGGTATACACTAAAGTTCGACGGTTCAAAGATATCAAATCTACCGATTGATCGAGTATATCCGACATAAGTTCACTACGGAAAGTTCAAAGGGAAACCTACTTATCCAGATGCAATTAATCCTTACTTGCGAATCACACAGTTTTTCATGCATACTTCCGTGATATAGTCATTCCTTATTCATGTGGGGAATTGTTGGGGTTTTTTAATTAATATGTTAAATACTTAAAAGAGGGTGAATGGGAAATGAAATTTTTTGAGTGAAATTTTAAGTTTTTCCCCTTGGTAAATGGGCATTGCCCCATATTGGAAGAGAAAGAGGTTTTTATGGGTATATAAGCAATTGCTCTTCTTCTAGCTCTTAAAGAGTTCAGAAGAAAGCAAGCATCGTGCCGTCGCCGTCGTCGTCGTCGTCGTCGCTCGCTCGGCTCGGCTCGGCTTCGGCTACGGCTTCGGCTTTGGCTTCGGCTTCAGATTGGGATTCGGATTTGGTCAAATGATCGATTGATTGATTAACTTTTTGGACCAAATTTATTTGCTAATAGTAAAAATATTAACAGAAATGTTATTAATAAAAAGTAACTACCCTCTCTATTTTCCCTCTTTATGGTTGAGTAAATGGTCATTTATGTAATAGCATTTATGTTGTGGCCGTTTTGCAGAAACAGTCATTCTGAAGAGTTGTACCTCTTCAGATTTCAGCCCAACTTTTGGCTATAAATACAACACTATTCTGCTCAGAATTTAATTACGATTTTCTGAGTTTTCTCCTCCTTTCTTCTGCATATTTTAACTTTAAAGAAAGCAACAGTAAATGTTTGCTACTGAACTTTATGTTCGCTGAAATACTGGGGTTTGAAGTATCACCACACCAGTGTGATGACCCGCCACGTCATCATGCCACATAGGCACCATTTGGCATATATTAATGCCATGTGGAAGCTTACATAAGAAGAAGGCTAGCATTTGTGAGAATATTCTAGAGAAGTATGGACATTTCCTTAGGAAGAACCTAGATCTTTATGGATTTGCTAGGAAAGTCCTTGGAATCTTCTAGGCTTGTAGACAATTCTAGAGAAAGCCCTTATCTTGTAAATATCAAGGACTTGTGTAATAATTAATATTTACACACTAGCCCCTAGGAGACTAGTATATAAAGGGGG
>MU756312.1:2508-23307 GCA_026770625.1 Nicotiana glauca | reverse complement strand
TGATGGGAGGCCCTACTCCTAAAATCTCAACTCAGAGATTGGAGCCCTAATGTAGGAAAAAAAGGCGACTAGGGATCATGTCCTGGGAAACCGCAGAAGCGGCCTAAGGACCGTAGAAGCGGTTCCGCTCCTATGACCACTAGACCGCGGAAGACGTCCGGCTCAGTTCCCTTGTTTCGCAGAAGCGGCCCTGGGACCGCATAAGCGATTCCGCCTATGCGGCCCCTAGACTGCAGAAGCGGTCGAGCCCCAGTTGCCAAGAAGCCGCATAATCGGCCATTTTCTGCAGAAGCAGAACCAGCAGAAGCGGGATTTCTTCCGCAGAAGCGAAAGTCGCTGGGGGCAGAAGGTCATTAATACGAGCTCAAGCTCATTTCTTCCATATTTCCATCAACACTTAGGCGATTTTGGTGATTCCAAAGGGGAGGTTTCAATATAACATTTTGAGGTAAGTAATCCCCACTCATTTTTAGTTCAAATACATAAACATTAGGTAGATTTAACACTAGAAATTTGGTGAAATCAAGGGATTTGAGCTAGACCTAGGGTTCAATGAAAACTAAGGTTTTAACACATAATTTGCCATGTAATGAACTAAAAATCATATATTTGTGATCTTTAGGTGATTGAGAACAACTTCCTTCGAAAAATCTTGGAATCCGGGCACGTGGATCCTAGGTCGGAATTTAGGAAAACTTGTGTTAATGGCTAGGAAATTGCTTAAATAGCTAGAATTCAGCCTTGTAAGCCTTTATTTACTAGTTCATGCTTCGTTTACAAACATTAGGGCTCCAATCCCTGAGTTGAGATTTTAGACATAGGGCGTCCATTCCCTAGTCACCTTTTTTTTACCAACATTAGGGCTACAATCCCTGAGTTGAGATTTTAGACATAAGGCCTTCATTCCCTAGTCGCATTTTTTACTAACATTAGCGCTCCAATCCCTGAGTTGAGATTTTTAGACAAAAGACCTCCATTCCCTAGTCGCCTTTTTTTACCATCATTAGGGCACAAATCTCTAAGTTGAGATTTTAGAAATAGGGCCCCATTTCCTAGTCGCCTTTTTACCAACATTAGATCTCCAATCCCCGAGTTTAGATTTTTGGACATAGGGCCTCCATTTTACAAACATTAGGGCTCCAATCCCTGAGTTGAGATTTTCTACACATAAGGCCTCCATTCCCTAGTCGCCTTTTTACAAACATTTGGGCTCCAATTCATGAGTTGAGATTTTAGACATAGGGCCTTTATTCCCTAGTCGCCTTTTTACCAACATTAGGTCTCCAATCCCTGAGTTGTGATTTTAGACATAGGGCCTCCATTCCATAATCGCCTTTTTTACCAAAATTAGGGCTCCAATTCCTAAGTTGAGATTTTAGACATAGGGCGTCCATTCCCTAGTCACCTTTTTTTACCAACATTAGAGCTACAATCCCTGAGTTGAGATTTTAGACATAAGGCCTTCATTCCCTAGTCGCATTTTTTACCAACATTAGCGCTCCAATCCCTGAGTTGAGATTTTTAGACAAAAGACCTCCATTCCCTAGTCGCCTTTTTTTACCATCATTAGGGCACAAATCTCTAAGTTGATATTTTAGAAATAGGGCCCCATTTCCTAGTCGCCTTTTTACCAACATTAGATCTCCAATCCCCGAGTTTAGATTTTTGGACATAGCGCCACCATTTTACAAACATTAGGTTACCGATCCCTGAGTTGAGATTTTCTAGACACAGGGCCTCCATTCCCTAGTCGCCTTTTTTTTACCAACACTAGGGCTCCAATTCATGAGTTGAGATTTTTGACATAGGGCCTCCATTCCCTAGTCGCCCTTTTACCAACATTAGGGCTCCAATCCCTGAGTTGAGATTTTAGACATAGGGCTCCCATTCGATAATCGATTTTTTTACCAAAATTAGGGCTCCAATTCCTGAGTTGAGATTTTTTAGACATAGGGCCTCCATTCTATAGTCGCCTTTTTTACCAACATTAAGGCTCCAATTCCTACGTTGTGATATTTTAGACATAGGGCTTCCATTTCATAGTCGCCTTTTTTACCAACATTAGGGCACCAATTCCTGAGTTGAGATTTTAGACAAAGGGTCTCTATTCCCTAGTCACCATTTATTTACCAACATCACGGCTCCAATACCTAAGTTGAGATTTTAGACAAAGTACCTCAATTCCCTAATCGCCTTTTTTAGCAAAATTAGGGCTCCAATCCCTGGGTTGAGATTTTTTAAACATAGGGCCTCCATTCCCTAGTCGCCTTTTTTACGAACATTAGTGCTCCAATTCCTGAGTTTATATTTTTGGACATAGGGCCTCCGTTTTACAAACATTAGGGCTCCAATCCCTGAGTTGAGATTTTCTGGACATAGAACCTTCATTCCTTAGTCGCCTTTTTTATCAACACTAGGGCTCTAATTCATGAGTTTAGATTTTAGACATAGGGCCTCCATTCCCTAGTCTCTTTTTTACCTACATTAGGGCTCCAATCCCTGAGTTGAGATTTTAGACATAGGTCCTCCATTATCTTGTCGCCTTTTATACTAACATTAGGGCTCCAAACCTAGAGTTCAGATCTTATTCATAGTGCCTCAATTCTATAATCGCCTTTTGTACCAAAATTAGGGCTCCAATCCCGGAGTTGAGATTTTTTAAACATAGGGCCTCCATTCCCTATTCGCCTTTTTTACAAATATTAGGGATCTAATTCCTGAGTTGAGATTTTAGGCATAGGGCCTCCATTCCCTAGTCGCCTTTTTACCAATATTAGGTCTCCAATCCCAGAGTTGAGATTTTAGACATAGGGCCTCCATTATCTAGTCGCCTTTTATACCAACTTTAAGGTTCCAATCCCTAAGTTGAGATTTTAGAAATAGGGTTTCATTTCCTAGTCGCCTTTTTACCAACATTAGATTTTTGGAATAGGGCCCCATTTCCTAGTCGCCTTCTCACTTCCCTCATTAGGGTTCAAATCCCTGAGTTTAGATTTTTGGACATAGGGCCTCCATTTTACAGACATTAGGGCTCCAATCCCTGAGTTGAGATTTTCGACATAGGGTCTCCATTCCCTAGTCGCTTTTTTTAATCAACATTAGGGCTACAATCCCTGAGTTGAGATTATTAGACAAAGGGCCTCCATTCTCTAGTCGCCTTTATTACCAACATTTGGGGTCAAATCACTGGGTGGAAATTTTACATATAGGGCTTCCATTCCCTACTCGCCTTTTTTTTACCAATATTAGGGCTCCAATCCCTTTGTTGAGATTTTAGACATAGGGCCTCCATTCCCAAGTCACATTTTTACCAACATTAGGGCTCCAATCCCTAAGTTGAGATTTTAGACAAAGGGCCTCCATTATCTAGTCGCCTTTTATACCAACATCAGGGCTCCAATCCCTGAGTTGAGATTTTAGACATAGTGCCTCCATTCCCTAATCGCCTTATTTACCAAAATTAGGGCTCCATTCCCAGAGTAGAGATTTTAGACATAGGGCCTCCATTATCTAGTCGCATTTTATACCAACATTAGGGTTCCAATCCTTAATTTGAGATTTCATTAATAGGTCCCCATTTCCTAATCGTCTTTTTACCAACATTAGAGCGCCAATCTCTAAGTTTAGATATTTGGACATAGGGCCTCCATTTTACAAACATTAGGGCTCCAACCCCTGAGTTGAGATTTTAGACATAGGGCCTCCATTCCCTAGTCGCCTTTTTGTTACCAACATTAGGGATAGAATCCCTGAGTTGAGATTATTAGACAAAGGGCCTCCATTCTTTGGTCGCCTTTATTACCAACATTTGGGCTCAAATCCCTGAGTGGAGATTTTAGACAAAGGCCTTCCATTCCCTAGTCGCCTTTTTTTACAAATATTAGGGCTCCATTCCCTGAGTTGAGATTTTAGACAAAGGGCGTCCATTCCCTAGTCGCCTTTTTTTACCAACATTCGAGCTCTAATCTCTCAGTTGATATTTTAGAAATAGGGCCTCCATTCCCTAGTCACGTTTTTACCAACATTAGCACTCCAATCCTTGAGTTGATATTTTTAGACATAGAGCCTCCATTCCCTAGTTGCCTTTTTAGCAACATTAGGGCTCTCATCCCTGAGGTGAGATTTTAGACATAGGGCATCCATTATCTAGTCTCCTTTTATATCAACATTAGGGTTCCAATCCCTAAGCTAAGATTTTAGAAATAGGGCCCCATTTCCTAGTCATCTTTTTACCAACATTAGAGCTCTAATCCCTGAGTTTAGATTTTTGGACATAGGGCTTCCATTTTACCAACATTAGGGCTCGAATCCATGAGTTGAAATTTTAGACATAGGGCCTCTATTCCCTAATCGCCTTTATTTTACCAACATAAGGTCTCCAATCTCTGAGTTGAGATTTTTAGACAAAGGGCCTCCATTCTCTAGTCGCCTTTTTACCAACAATTAGACTCAAATCCTTGAGTTGAGATTTTAGACATAGGGCCTCCATTCTCTAGTCTCCTTTTTTTACCAACATTAGGGCTCCAATCCCAAAGTTGACATTTTAGAAATAGGGCCCCATTTCCTAGTCGCCTTTTTACGAACATTAGAGCTCCAATCCCCGAGTTTAGATTTTTGGACATAGGGCGTCCATTTTACAAACATTAGGGCTCCAATCCTTGAGTTGAGATTTTATAGACATAGGGCCTCTATTCCCTAGTCGCCTTTTTTACCAACATTAGGGCTCCAAATCATGAGTTGAGCTTTTAGACATAGGCATCCATTCCCTAGTTGCCTTTTTACCAACATTAGGGCTCCAATCCCTGAGTTGAGATTTTAGACATAGGGCCTCCATTCCCTAGTCGCCTTTCTTACCAACATTAGGGCTCCAATCCTTGAGTTGAGATTTTCTAGACATAGGGCCTCTATTCCCTAGTCGCCTTTTGTACCAACATTAGGGCTCCAATCCTTGAGTTGAGATTTTCTAGACATAGGGCCTCTATTCCCTAGTCGCCTTTTGTACCAACATTAGGGCTCCAATCCTTGAGTTGAGATTTTCTAGACATAGGGCCTCTATTCCCTAGTCGCCTTTTGTACCAACATTAGGGCTCCAATCCCTGAGTTGAGATTTTAGACATAGGGCCTCCATTATCTAGTCGCCTTTTATACCAAAATTAGGACTCCAATCCCTGAGTTGATATTTTAAACATAGTGCCGCCATTCCCTAATCGCCTTTTTTACAAAAATTAGGGTTCCAATCCCGGAGTTGAGATTTTTTAAACATAGGGCCTCCATTCCCTAGTCGCCTTTCTTACCAACATTAGGGCTCCAACCCCAAAGTTGAGATTTTAGACATAGGGCCTCCATTATCTTGTCGCGTTTTATACCAACATTAGGGTTCCAATCCCTAAGTTGAGATTTTAGAAATAGGGCCCCATTTCGTTGTCGCCTTTTTACCAACATTAGTGCTCCAATCCCTGAGTTTAGATTTTTGGACATAGGGCCTCCATTTTACAAACATTAGGGCTCCAATCCCTGAGTTGAGATTTTAGACATAGGGCCTCCATTCCCTAGTCACCTTTGTTTTTTACTAACATTAGGACTCCAATTCATGAGTTGAGATTTTAGATATAGGGCCTCCATTTCCTAGTCGCCTTTTTACCAACATTAGGTCTCCAATCCATGAGTTGAGATTTTATACATAGGGCCTCCATTATCTAGTTGCCTTTTATACCAACATTAGGGCTCCAATCCCTGAGTTGCGATTTTCGACATAGTTCCTCCATTCCCTAATTGCCTTTTTTACCAAAATTAGGGCTCCAATCCTGGAGTTGAGATTTTTTAAACATAGGGCCTACATTCCCTAGTCCCCCTTTTTACTAACATTAGGGCTCTAATTCTTGAGTTGAGATTTTCGGCAAAGGGCCTCCATTCCCTAGTCTCCTTCTTGCCAACATTAGGGCTCCAATCCCAGAGTAGAGATTTTAGACATGGGGCCTCCATTATGTAGTCGCCTATTATACCAACATTAGGGTTCCAATACCTAAGTTGAGATTTTAGAAATAGGGCAACATTTCCTAGTCGCCTTTTTTCCAACATTAGAGCTCCAAATCATGAGTTTAGATTTTTGTACATAGGGCCTCCATTTTACAAACATTAGGGCTCTAATCCCTGAGTTGAGATTTTAGACATGGGGTCTCCATTCCCTAGTCGCTTTTCTTTACCAACGTTAGGGCTACAATCCCTGAGTTGAGATTATTCGACAAAGGGCCTCCATTCTCTAGTCGCCTTTATTACCAAAATTAGGGCTCAAATCCCTGAGTGGAGATTTTAGACATAGGGCTTCCATTCCCTAGTCGCCTTTTTTTACCAACATTAAGGCTCCAATTCCTGAGTTGAGATTTTAGGCATATGGCCTCCATTCCCTAGTCGCCTTCTTACCAACATTAGGGCTCCAATCCCAGAGTAGAGATTTTAGACATAGGGCCTCCTTTATCTAGTTGCCTTTTATACCAACATTAGGGTTCCAATCCCTAAGTTGAGATTTTAGAAATAGGTCCTCATTTCATAGTCGCCTTTTTACCAACATTAGAGCTCCAATCCCTGAGTTTAGATTTTTGGACATAGGGCCTCTATTTTACAAACATTAGGGCTCCAAACCCTGAGTTGAGATTTTAGACATAGGGCCTCCATTCCCTAGTCGCCTTTGTCTTTAACTAACATTAGTGCTCCAATTCATGTGTTGAAATTTTAGATATAGGGCCTCCATTCCCTAGTCGCCTTTTTACCAACATTAGGGCTCCAATCCCTGAGTTGAGATTTTATGCATAGGGCCTCCATTATCTAGTCGCCTTTTATACCAACATTAGGGCTCCAATCCATGAGTTCAGATTTTAGACATAGTGCCTCCATTCCCTAATTGCCTTTTTAAACAAAAATTAGGGCTCCAATCCCGGAGTTGAGATTTTTTAAACATAGGGCCTACATTCCCTTGTCCCCTTTTTTACCAACATTAGGGCTCTAATTCCTGAGTTGAGATTTTAGGCAAAGAGCCTCCATTCCCTAGTCGCCATCTTGCCAACATTAGGGCTCCAATCCCTGAGTTGAGATTTTGGACATAGCGCCTCCATTATGTAGTCGCCTTTTATAACAACATTAGGGTTCCAATCCCTAAGTTGAGATTTTAGAAATAGGGCCACATTTCTAGTCACCGTTTTACCAACATTAGAGCTCCAATCCCTGAGTTTAGATTTTTGTACATAGGGCCTCCATTTTACAAACATTAGGGCTCCAATCCCTGAGTTGAGATTTTAGACATAGGATCTCCATTCCCTAGTCGCTTTTTTTTTTTACCAACATTAGGGCTACAATCCATTAGTTGATATTAATAGACAAAGGGCCTCCATTCTCTAGTCGCCGTTATTACCAACATTTGGGCTCTAATCCCCGAGTGGAGATTTTTTTTTACATAGTGTTTCCATTCCATAGTCGCCTTTTTTACCAACATTAGGGCTCCAATTCCTGAGTTGAGATTTTAGGCATATGGCCTCCATTCCCAAGTCGCCTTCTTACCAACATTAGGGCTCCAATCCCAGAGTTGAGATTTTAGACATAGGGCCTCCATTATCTAGTCGCCTTTTATACCAACATTAGGGTTCCAATCTCTAAGTTGAGATTTTAGAAAGAGGTCCCCATTTCGTAGTCTCCTTTTTACCAACAATAGAGCTCCAATCCCTGAGTTTAGATTTTTGGACATAGGGCCCCCATTTTATAAACATTAGGGCTCCAATCGCTGAGTTCATATTTTAGAGATAGGGCTTCCATTCCCTAGTCGCCTTTGTTTTTTACTAACATTAGGGCTCCAATTCATGAGTTGAGATTTTAGATATAGGGCCTCCATTCCCTAGTCGCCTTTTTACCAACATTAGCGCTCCAATCCCTGAGTTGAGATTTTATACATAGGGCCTCCATTATCTAGTCGCCTTTTATACTAATATTAGGGCTCCAATCCCTGAGTTGAGATTTTACACATACTGCCTCCATTCCCTAATTGCCTTTTTTACCAAAATTAGGGCTCCAATCCCGGAGTTGAGATTTTTTAAACATAGGGCCTCCATTCCCTAGTCGCATTTTTTACCAATATTAGGGCTCTAATTCCTAAGTTGAGATTTTAGGCAAAGGGCCTCCATTCCCTAGTCGCCTTCTTGCCAACATTAGGGCTCCAATCCCAAAGTTGCGATTTTAGACATAGGGCCTCCATTATGTAGTCACCTTTTATACCAACATTAGGGTTCCAATCCCTAAGTTGAGATTTTAGAAATAGGGCCACATTTCCTAGTCGCCTTTTTACCAACATTAGAGCTCCAATCCCTGACTTTAGATTTTTGTACATAGGGCCTCCATTTTACAAACATTAGGGCTCCAATCCCTGAGTTGAGATTTTAGACATAGGGTCTCCAATCCCTAGTCGCCTTTTTTTTTTACCAACATTAGGGCTACAATCCCTGAGTTGAGATTATTAGACAAAGGGCCTCCATTCTCTAGTCGCCTTTATTACCAACATTTAGGCTCAAATCCCTGAGTGGAGATTTTAGACATAGGGCTTCCGTTCCCTAGTCTCCTTTTTTACCAACATTAGGGCTCCAATACTCGAGTTAAGATTTAAGGCATATGGCCTCCATTCCCTAGTCGCCTTCTTACCAACATTAGGGCTCCAATCCTAGATTTGAGATTTTAGACGTAGGGCCTCCATTATCTAGTCGCCTTTTATACCAACATTAGGGTTCCAATCCCCAAGTTGAGATTTTAGAAATGGGGCCCTATTTCCTAGTTGCCTTTTTACCAACATTAGAGCTCCAATCCCTGAGTTTAGATTTTTGGATATAGGGCATCCATTCAACAAACATTAGGGCTCCAATCCCTGAGTTGAGATTTTCGACATAGGGCCTCCATTCCCTAGTCGCCTTTGTTTTTTTACTAACATTAGGGCTCCAATTCATGTGTTGAGATTTTAGATATAGGGCCTCCATTCCCTAGTCGCCTTTTTACCAACATTTGGGCTCCAATCCCTGAGTTGAGATTTTATACATAGGGCCTCCATTATCTAGTCGCCTTTTATATCAATATTAAGGCTCCAATCCCTGAGTTGAGATTTTAGACATAGTGCCTCCATTCCCTAATTGCCTTTTTTACCACAATTCGGGCTCCAATACCGGAGTTGAGATTTTTTAAACATAGGGCCTCCATTCGCTAGTCGCCTTTTTTACCAACATTATGGCTCTAATTCCTAAGTTGAGATTTTAGGCAAAGGGCCACCATTCCCTAGTCGCCTTCTTGCCAACATTAGGGCTACAATCCCAGAGTTGAGATTTTAGACATAGGGCCTCCATTATGTAGTCGCCTTTTATACCAACATTAGGGTTCCAATTCCTAAGTTGAGATTTTAAAAATAGGGCCACATTTCCTAGTCGCCTTTTTACCAACATTAGAGCTCCAATCCCTAAGTTTAGATTTTTGTCCATAGGGCCTCCATTTTACAAATATTAGGGCTCCAATCCCTGAGTTGAGATTTTAGACATAGGGTCTCCATTCCCTAGTCACTTTTTTTACCAACATTTGGGCTACAATCCCTGAGTTGAGATTATTAGACAAAGGGCCTCCATTCTCTAGTCGCCTTTATTACCAATATTTAGGCTCAAATCCCTAAGTGGAGATTTTAGACATAGGGCTTCCATTCCCTAGTCGCCTTTTTTTACAAATATTAGGGATCCAATCCCAGAGTTGAGAGTTTAGACATAGGGCCTCCATTACCTAGTCTCCTTTTTTGACCAACACTAGGGTTCCAATCCCTGAGTTGAGATTATAGACATAGGGCCTCCATTATCTAGTCACCTTTTATACCAACATTAGGATTCCAATCCCTAAGTTGAGATTTTAGAAATAGGGCCCTATTTCGTAGTTGCCTTTTTACCAACATTAGGGCTCCAATCCCTGAGTTGAGATTTTAGACATAGGGCCTCCATTCCCTAGTCGCCTCTGTTTTTTACTAACATTAGGGCTCCAATTCATGAGTTGAGATTTTAGATATAGGGCCTCCATTCCCTAGTCGCTTTTTTACCAACATTAGGGCTCCAATCCCTAGGTTGAGATTTTATACATAGGGCCTCCATTATCTAGTCGCCTTTTATACCAATATTAGGGCTTCAAACCCTGAGTTGAGATTTTAGACATAGTGCCTCCATTCCCTAATTGCCTTTTTTGCCAAAATTAGGGCTCCAATCCCGGAGTTGAGATTTTTTAAACATAGGGCCTCCATTCCCTAGTCGCCTTTCTTACCAACATTAGGGCTCTAATTCCTGAGTTGATATTTTAGACATAGGGCCCCATTTCCTAGTCGCCTTCTTGCCAACATTAGGGCTCCAATCACTACGTTTATATTTTTGGACATAGGGCCTCCATTTTACAAATATTTGGGCTCCAATCCCTGAGTTGAGATTTTCTAGACATAGGGCCTCCATTCCCTAGTCGCCTTTTTTTACCAACATTAGGGCTCCAATCCCTAAGTTGAGATTTTGGAAATAGGGCACCATTTCCTAGTCGCCTTTTACCAACATTAGAGCTCCAATCACTGAGTTTATATTTTTGGACATAGGGCCTCCATTTTACAAACATTATGGCTCCAATCCCCGAGTTGAGATTTTCTAGACATAGGGCCTCCATTCCCTAGTCGCCTTTTTTACCAACATAAGGGCTCCAATGCATGAGTTGAGATTTTAGACATAGGGCATACATTCCCTAGTCGCCTTTTTACAAACATTAGGGCTCCAATCCCCGAGTTGTGATTTTAGAAATAGGGCCCTATTTCGTAGTCGCCTTTTTACCAACATTAGAGCTCCAATTCCTGAGTTTAGACTTTTGGATATAGGGCCTCCATTTTACAAATATTAGGGCTCCAATCCCTGAGTTGAGATTTTAGACATAGGGCCTCCATTCCATAGTCGCCTTTGTTTTTTTACTAACATTATGGCTCCAATTCATGAGTTGAGATTTTAGATATAGGGCCTCCATTCCCTAGTCACCTTTTTACCAACATTAGGGCTCCAATCTCTGAGTTGAGATTTTATACATAGGGCCTCCATTATCTAGTCGCCTTTTATTCCAATATTAGGGCTCCATTCCCTAATTGCCTTTTTTACCAAAATTCGGGCTCCAATCCCGGAGTTGAGATTTTTTAAACATAGAGCCTCTATTCCCTAGTCGCCTTTTTTTACCAACATTAGGGCTCTAATTCCTGAGTTGAGATTTTAGGCAAAGGGCCTCCATTCCCTAGTGGCATTCTTGCCAACATTAGGGCTCCAATCCCAGAGTTGAGATTTTAAACATAGGGCCTCCATTATGTAGTCGCCTTTTATACCAACATTAGGGTCCAATCCCTAAGGTTAGACTTTAGAAATAGGGCCACTTTTCCTAGTAGCATTTTTACCAACATTATAGCTCCAATCCCTCAAATTAGATTTTTGTACATAGGGCCTCGATTTTAAAAACATTAGGGCTCCAATCCCTGAGTTGCGATTTTAGACATAGGGTCTCCATTCCCTAGTCGCTTTTTTTTTTACCAACATTAGGGCTACAATCCCTGAGTTGAAATTATTAGACAAAGGGCCTCCATTCTCTAGACGCCTTTATTACCAACATTTAGGCTCAAATCCCTGAGTGGAGATTTTAAACATATGGCTTCCATTCCCTAGTCGCCTTTTTTACCAACATTAGGGCTCCAATTCCTGAGTTAAGATTTAAGGCATATGGCCTCCATTCCCTAGTCGCCTTCTTACCAACATTAGGGCTCCAATCCTACAGTTGAGATTTTAGACATAGGGCCTCCATTATCTAGTCTCCTTTTATACCAACATTAGGGTTCCAATCCCCAAGTTGAGATTTTAGAAATAGGGCCTTATTTCGTAGTTGCCTTTTTACCAACATTAGAGCTCCAATCCCTGAGTTTAGATTTTTGGATATAGGGCATCCATTTAACAAACATTAGGGCTCCAATCCCTGAGTTGAGATTTTAGACATAGGGCCTCCATTCCCTAGTCGCCTTTGTTTTTTACTAACATTAGGGCTCCAATTCATGAGTTGAGATTTTAGATATAGGGCCTCCATTCCCTAGTCGCCTTTTTACCAACATTAGGGCTCCAATCCGTGAGTTGAGATTTTATACATAGGGCCTCCATTATCTAGTCGCCTTTTATTCCAATATTAGGGCTCCAATCCCTGAGTTGAGATTTTAGAAATAGTGCCTCCATTCCCTAATTGCCTTTTTTACCAAAATTCGGGCTCCAATCCCGGAGTTGAGATTTTTTAAACATAGAGCCTCCATTCCCTAGTCGCCTTTTTTTACCAACATTATGGCTCTAATTCCTAAGTTGAGATTTTAGGCAAAGGGCCTCCATTACCTAGTCGCCTTCTTGCCAACATTAGGGCTCCAATCCCAGATTTGAGATTTTAGACATAGGGCCTCCATTATGTAGTCGCCTTTTATACCAACATTAGGGTTCCAATCCCTAAGGTTAGATTTTAGAAATAGGGCCACTTTTCCTAGTCGCCTTTTTACCAACATTATAGCTCCAATCGCTGAGTTTAGATTTTTGTACATAGGGCCTCGATTTTAAAAACATTAGGGCTCCAATCCCTGACTTGAGATTTTAGACATAGGGTCTCCATTCCCCAGTCGTTTCTTTATACCAACATTAGGGTTCCAATCCCTATGGTTAGATTTTAGAAATAGGGCCACTTTTCCTAGTAGCCTTTTTACCAACATTATAGCTCCAATCCCAAAGTTTAGATTTTTGTACATAGTTCCTCGATTTTAAAAACATTAGGGCTCCAATCACTGAGTTGCAATTTTAGACATAGGGTCTCCATTCCCTTGTCGTTTTTTTTTACCAACATTAGGGCTACAATCCCTGAGTTGAGATTATTAGACAAAGGGCCTCCATTCTCTAGTCGCCTTTATTACCAACATTTATGCTCAAATCCCTGAGTGGAGATTTTAGACATAGGGCTTCCATTCCCTAGTCGCCTTTTTTACCAACATTAGGGCTCTAATTCCTGAGTTAAGATTTAAGGCATATGGCCTCCATTCCCTAGTCGCCTTCTTACCAACATTAGGGCTCCAATCCTAGAGTTGAGATTTTACACATAGGGCCTCCATTATCTAGTCGCCTTTTATACCAACATTAGGGTTCCAATCCCCAAGTTGAGATTTTAGAAATAGGGCCCTATTTCGTAGTTGCCTTTTTACTAACATTAGAGCTCCAATCCCTGAATTTAGATTTTTGGATATAGGGTATCCATTTTACAAACATTAGGGCTCCAATCCCTGAGTTGAGATTTTTGACATAGGGCCTCCATTCCCTAGTCGCCTTTGTTTTTTTACTAACATTAGAGCTCCAATTCATGAGTTGAGATTTTAGATATAGGGCCTCCATTCCCTAGTCGCCTTCTTACCAACATTAGGGCTCCAATCCCAGAGTTGAGAGTTTAGACATAGGGCCTCCATTACCTAGTCTCCTTTTTTGACCAACACTAGGGTTCCAATCCCTGAGTTGAGATTTTAGACATAGGGCCTCCATTATCTAGTCACCTTTTATACCAACATTAGGGTTCCAATCCCTAAATTGAGATTTTAGAAATAGGGCCCTATTTCGTAGTTTCCGTTTTACCAACATTAGAGCTCCAATCCCTGAATTTAGATTTTTGGATACAGGGCCTCCATTTTACAAACATTAGGGCTCCAATCCCTGAGTTGAGATTTTAGACATAGGGGCTCCATTCCCTAGTCGCCTTTGTTTTTTACTAACATTAGGGCTCCAATTCATGAGTTGAAATTTTAGATATAGGGCCTCCATTCCCTAGTCGCCTTTTTACCAACATTAGGGCACCAATCCCTGAGTTGAGATTTTATACATAGGGCCTCCATTATCTAGTCGCCTTTTATACAAATATTAGGGCTCCAAACCCTGAGTTGAGATTTTAGACATAGTGGCTCCATTCCCTAATTGCCTTTTTTACCAAAATTAGGGCTCCAATCCCGGAGTTGAGATTTTTTAAACATAGGGCCTCCATTCCCTAGTCGCCTTTCTTACCAACATTAGGGCTCTAATTCCTGAGTTGATATTTTAGACATAGGGCCACATTTCCTAGTCGCCTTCTTTCCAACATTAGGGCTCCAATCTCTAAGTTTATATTTTTGGACATAGGGCCTCCATTTTACAAATATTAGGGCTCCAATCCCTGAGTTGAGATTTTCTAGACATAGGGCCTCCATTCCCTAGTCGCCTTTTTTTACCAACATTAGGGCTCCAACCCCTAAGTTGAGATTTTGGAAATAGGGCACCATTTCCTAGTCGCCTTTTACCAACATTAGAGCTCCAATCACTGAGTTTAGATTTTTGGATATAGGGCCTCCATTTTACAAACATTATGGCTCCAATCACTGAGTTGAGATTTTCTAGACATAGGGCCTCCATTCCCTAGTCGCCTTTTTTACCAACATAAGAGCTCCAATGCATGAGTTGAGATTTTAGACATAGGGCATACATTCCCTAGTCCCCTTTTTACCAACATTAGGGCTCCAATCCCTGAGTTGTGATTTTAGAAATAGGGCCCTATTTCGTAGTCGCCTTTTTACCAACATTAGAGCTCCAATTCCTGAGTTTAGATTTTTGGATATAGGGCCTCCATTTTAGAAATATTAGGGCTCCAATCCCTGAGTTGAGATTTTAGACATAGGGCCTCCATTCCCCAGTCGCCTTTGTTTTTTTACTAACATTATGGCTCCAATTCATGAGTTGAGATTTTAGATATAGGGCCTCAATTCCCTAGTCGCCTTTTTACCAACATTAGGGCTCCAATCCCTGAGTTGAGATTTTATACATAGGGCCTCCATTATCTAGTCGACTTTTATTCCAATATTAGGGCTCCAATCCTTGAGTTGAGATTTTAGACATAGTGCCTCCATTCCCTAATTGCCTTTTTTACCAAAATTCGGGCTCCAATCCCGGAGTTGAGATTTTTTAAACATAGAGCCTCCATTCCCTAGTCGCCTTTTTTTACCAACATTAGGGCTCTAATTCCTAAGTTGAGATTTTAGGCAAAGGGCCTCCATTCCCTAGTCTCCTTCTTGCCAACATTAGGGCTCCAATCCCAGAGTTGAGATTTTAGACATAGGGCCTCCATTATGTAGTCGCCTTTTATACCAACATTAGGGTTCCAATCCCTAAGGTTATATTTTAGAAATAGGGCCACTTTTCCTAGTAGCCTTTTTACCAACATTATAGCTCCAATCCCAAAGTTTAGATTTTTGTACATAGGGCCTCGATTTTAAAAACATTAGGGCTCCAATCCCTGAGTTGCGATTTTAGACATAGGGTCTCCATTCCCTAGTCGCTTTTTTTTACCAACATTAGGGCTACAATCCCTGCGTTGAGATTATTAGACAAAGGGCCTCCATTCTCTAGTCGCCTTTATTAACAACATTTAGGCTCAAATCCCTGAGTGGAGATTTTAGACATAGGGCTTCCATTCCCTAGTCACCTTTTTTACCAACATTAGGGCTCCAATTCCTGAGTTAAGATTTAAGGCATATGGCCTCCATTCCCTAGTCGCCTTCTTACCAACATTAGGGCTCCAATCCTAGAGTTGAGATTTTAGACATAGGGCCTCCATTATCTAGTCGCCTTTTATACCAACATTAATGTTCCAATCCCCAAGTTGAGATTTTAGAAATAGGGCCCTATTTCGTAGTTGCCTTTTTACCAACATTAGAGCTCCAATCCCTGAGTTTAGATTTTTGGATATAGGGCATCCATTTTACAAACATTAGGGCTCCAATCACTGAGTTGAGATTTTAGACATAGGGCCTCCATTCCCTAGTCGCCTTTGTTTTTTTACTAACATTAGAGCTCCAATTCATGAGTTGAGATTTTAGATATAGGGCCTCCATTCCATAGTCGCCTTTTTACCAACATTAGGGCTCCAATCCCTGAGTTGAGATTTTATACATAGGGCCTCCATTATCTAGTCGCCTTTTATACCAATATTAGGGCTCCAATCCCTGAGTTGAGATTTTAGACATAGTGCCTCCATTCCCTTATTGCCTTTTTTACCAAAATTAGGGCTCCAATCTCGGAGTTGAGATTTTTTAAACATGGGGCCTCCATTCGCTAGTCGCCTTTTTTACCAACATTAGGGCTCTAATTCCTGAGTTGATATTTTAGGCAAAGGGCCTCCATTCCCTAGTCGCCTTCTTGCCAACATTATGGCTCCAATCCCAGATTTGAGATTTTAGACATAGGGCCTCCATTATGTAGTCGCCTTTTATACCAACATTAGGGTTCCAATCCTTAAGTTGAGATTTTAGAAATAGGGCCACATTTCCTAGTCACCTTTCTACCAACATTAGAGATCCAATCCCTGAGTTTAGATTTTTGTACATAGGGCCTCTATTTTACAAATATTAGGGCTCCAATCCCTGAGTTGAGATTTTAGACATAGGGTCTCCACTCCCTAGTCGCTTTTTTTTTTTTACCAACATTAGGGCTACAATACCTGAGTTGAGATTATTATACAAAGGGCCTCCATTCTCTAGTCGCCTTTATTACCAACATTTAGGCTCAAATCCCTGAGTGGAGATTTTAGACATAGGGCTTCCATTCCCTAGTCGCCTTTTTTACCAACATTAGGGCTCCAATTCCTAAGTTAAGATTTAAGGCATATGGCCTCCATTCCCTAGTCGTCTTCTTATCAACATTAGGGCTCCAATACTAGAGTTGAGATTTTAGACATAGGGCGTCCATTATATAGTCACCTTTTATACCAACATTAGGGTTCCAATCCCTAAGTTGAGATTTTAGAAATAGGGCCCTATTTCATAGTTTCCTTTTTACCAACATTAGAGCTCCAATCCCTGAGTTTAGATTTTTGGATATAGGGCCTCCATTTTACAAACATTAGGGCTCCAATCCCCGAGTTGAGATTTTAGACATAGGGTCTCCATTCCCTTGTCGCCTTTGTTTTTTACTAATATTAGGGCTCCAATTCATGAGTTGAGATTTGAGATATAGGGCCTCCATTCCCTAGTCGCCTTTTTACCAACATTAGGGCTCCAATCCCTGAGTTGAGATTTTAGACATAGGGTCTCCACTCCCTAGTCGCTTTTTTTTTTTTACCAACATTAGGGCTACAATACCTGAGTTGAGATTATTATACAAAGGGCCTCCATTCTCTAGTCGCCTTTATTACCAACATTTAGGCTCAAATCCCTGAGTGGAGATTTTAGACATAGGGCTTCCATTCCCTAGTCGCCTTTTTTACCAACATTAGGGCTCCAATTCCTAAGTTAAGATTTAAGGCATATGGCCTCCATTCCCTAGTCGTCTTCTTATCAACATTAGGGCTCCAATACTAGAGTTGAGATTTTAGACATAGGGCGTCCATTATATAGTCACCTTTTATACCAACATTAGGGTTCCAATCCCTAAGTTGAGATTTTAGAAATAGGGCCCTATTTCATAGTTTCCTTTTTACCAACATTAGAGCTCCAATCCCTGAGTTTAGATTTTTGGATATAGGGCCTCCATTTTACAAACATTAGGGCTCCAATCCCCGAGTTGAGATTTTAGACATAGGGTCTCCATTCCCTTGTCGCCTTTGTTTTTTACTAATATTAGGGCTCCAATTCATGAGTTGAGATTTTAGATATAGGGCCTCCATTCCCTAGTCGCCTTTTTACCAACATTAGGTCTCCAATCCCTGAGTTGAGATTTTATATATAGGGCCTCCATCATCTAGTCGCCTTTTAAACCAATATTAGGGCTCCAATCCCTGAGTTGAGATTTTAGACATAGTGCCTCCATTCCCTAATTGCCTTTTTTACCAAAATTAGGGCTCCAATCCCGGAGTTGAGATTTTTTAAACATAGGGCCTCCATTCCCTAGTCGCCTTTTTTACCAACATTAGGGCTCTAATTCCTGAGTTGAGATTTTAGGCAAAGGTCCTCCATTCCCTAGTCGCCTTCTCGCCAACATTATGGCTCCAATCCCAGAGTTGAGATTTTAGACATAGGGCCTCCATTATTTAGTTGCCTTTTATGCCAACATTAGGGTTCCAATTCCTAAGTTGAGATTTTAAAAATAGGGCCACATTTCCTAGTCGCCTTTTTACCAATATTAGATCTCTAATCCCTGAGTTTAGATTTTTGTCCATAAGGCCTCCATTTTACAAACATTAGGGCTACAATCCCTGAGTTGAGATTTTAGACATAGGGTCTCCATTCCCTAGTCACTTTTATTTTTACCAACATTAGGGCTACAATCCCTGAGTTGAGATTATTAGACAAAGTGCCTCCATTCTCCAGTCGCCTTTATTACCAACATTTGGGCTCAAATCCCTGAGTGGAAATTTTAGACATAGGGCTTCCATTCCCTAGTCGCCTTTTTTACAAATATTAGGCCTCCAATCCCAGTGTTGAGAGTTTAGACATACGACCTCCATTACCTAGTCTCCTTTTTTGACCAACACTAGGGTTCCAATCCCTGAGTTAAGATTTTCGACATAGGGCCTCCATTCCATAGTCGCTTTTTTTTACCGTTATTAGGGCTCCAATCCCTGAGTTACGATTTTAGACATAGGGTCACCATTCCTTAGTTGCCTTTTTACATATATTAGAGCTCCAATCCTTGTGTTGAGATTTTAGACTAGGGACTCCTTTCCCTAGTCGCCGTTTTTACCAACATTGGGGCTACAAACCCTGAGTTGATATTTTAGACATAGGGCCCCATTTCCTAGTCGCCTTTTTACAAACATTAGAACTCCAATCACTGAGTTTATATTTTTGGACATAGGGCCTCCATTTTACAAATATTAGGGCTCCAATCCCTGAGTTGAGATTTTCTAGACATAGAGCCTCCATTCCCTAGTCGCCATTTTTTACCAACATTAGGGCTCCAACCCCTAAGTTGAGATTTTAGAAATAGGGCCCCATTTCCTAGTCGCCTTTTACCAACATTAGAGCTCCAATCACTGAGTTTAGATTTTTGGACATAGGGCCTCCATTTTATAAACATTATGGCTCCAATCCCTGAGTTGAGATTTTCTAGACATAGGGCCTCCATTCCCTAGTCGCCTTTTTTACCAACATAAGGGCTCCAATGCATGAGTTGAGATTTTAGATATTGGGCATACATTCCCTAGTCGCCTTTTTACCAACATTAGGGGTCCAATCCCTGAGTTGGGATTTTAGAAATAGGGCCATATTTCGTAGTCGCCTTTTTACCAACATTAGAGCTCCAATTCCCGAGTTTAGATTTTTGGATATAGGGCCTCCATTTTACAAATATTAGGGATCCAATCCCTGAGTTGAGATTTTAGACATAGGGCCTCCATTCCCTAGTCGCCTTTGTTTTTTTACTAACATTATGGCTCCAATTCATGAGTTGAGATGTTAGATATAGGGCCTCCATTCCCTAGTCGCCTTTTTACCAACATTAGGTCTCCAATCCCTGAGTTGAGATTTTATACATAGGGCCTCCATCATCTAGTCGCCTTTTAAACCAATATTAGGGCTCCAATCCCTGAGTTGAGATTTTAGACATAGTGCCTCCATTCCCTAATTGTCATTTTTACCAAAATTAAGGCTCCAATCCCGGAGGTGAGATTTTTTTAACATAGAGCCTCCATTCCCTAGTCGCCTTTTTTACCAACATTAGGGCTCTAATTCCTGAGTTGAGACTTTAGGCAAAGGGCCTCCATTCCCTAGTCGCCTTCTTGCCAACATTAGGGCTCCAATCCCAGCGTTGAGATTTTAGACATAGGGCCTCCATTATGTAGTCGCCTTTTATACCAACATTAGGGTTCCAATCCCTAAGTTGAGATTTTAGAAATAGGGCCACATTTCCTAGTCGCATTTTTACCAAAATTAGAGCTCCAATCCTTGAGTTTAGATTTTTGTACATAGGGCCTCGATTTTACAAACATTAGGGCTCCAATCCTTGAGTTGAGATTTTAGACATAGGGACTCCATTCCCTAGTCGCTTTTTTTTACCAACATTAGGGCTACAATACCTGAGTTGAGATTATTAGACAAAGGGCATCCATTCTCTAGTCGCCTTTATTACCAACATTTAAGCTCAAATCCCTAAGTGGAGATTTTAGACATAGGGCTTCCGTTCCCTAGTCGCCTTTTTTACCAACATTAGGGCTCCAATTCCTAAGTTAAGATTTAAGGCATATGGCCTCCATTCCCTAGTTGCCTTCTTACCAACATTAGGGCTCCAATCCTAGAGTTGAGATTTTAGACATAGGGCCTCCATTATCTAGTCGCCTTTTATACCAACATTAGGTTTCCAATTCCCAAGTTGAGATTTTAGAGATAGGGTCCTATTTCGTAGTTGCCTTTTTAACAACATTAGAGCTCCAATCCCCGAGTTTAGATTTTTGGATATAGGGCATCCATTTTACAAACATTAGGGATCCAATCCCTGAGTTGAGATTTTAGACATAGGGCCTCCATTCCCTAGTCATCTTTGTTTTTTACTAACATTAGGGCTCCAATTCATGAGTTGAGATTTTAGATATAGGGCTTCCATTCCCTAGTCGCCTTTTTACCAACATTAGGACTCCAATCCCTGAGTTGAGATTTTATACATAGGACCTCCATTATCTAGTCGCCTTTTATACCAATATTAGGGCTCCAATCCCTGAGTTGAGATTTTAGACATAGTGCCTCCATTCCCTAATTGTCTTTTTTACCAAAATTAGGGC
>MU756311.1:0-27371 GCA_026770625.1 Nicotiana glauca | reverse complement strand
TTGATTTTTCAGACAGTGACAAGTAGAGAAATGCTAAAACTGTGACTCATAGTGATTAGTGGCATTTAATTTATCATACAATCTTTTATAGCATTTATTTCACAAATTGTGAGTAGAGAACAAGGGAAAATCTTAATGGTGTTTATATTAAACTGCATTATAAATATTTATATGATTAATATCATGTTAGAAAGAGACATCAACCGATAATCAATTGTTTTTCATCTAGTCAATTTGTTGTTATGCTTAGTATATAAATTATAAATGTGTTAGAATATATCAACATATTTTTTGATTTTTCAGACAGTGACAAGTAGAGAAATGCTAAAACTGTGACTCATAGTGATTCGTGGCATTTAATTTATCATACAATCTTTTATAGCATTTATTTCACAAATTGTGAGTAGAGAACAAGGAAAAATCTTAATGGTGTTTATATTAAACTGCATTATAAATATTTATATGATTAAGATCATGTTAGAAAGAGACATCAACCAATAATCAATTGTTTTTCATCTAGTCAATTTGTTATTATGCTTAGTATATAAATTATAAATGCGTTAGAATATATCAACATATTTTTTGATTTTTCAGACAGTGACAAGTAGAGAAATGCTAAAACTGTGACTCATAGTGATTAGTGGTATTTAATTTATCATACAATCTTTTATATCATTTATTTCACAAATTGTGAGTACAGAAAGGGAAAATCTTAATGGTGTTTATATTAAACTGCATTATTGTAACATAATTAAGTAATAAATTGGAACAAAAATGTTATTTCTCTAAATAATTAAGAAATAAATTGAAACAAAATATTATTTTTCTAATGCTAGTGAAACTAAATTATTTTATAATATTATACCGAAACGGACTTAAATTGAGCTACATGACTATAAAAATTTGCATAGTCGACCCCAACTTAATTAGAGTAAATGACATTGTATGGCCGTCCAAATATTTTAGGAATTTTTACATTCCTATGCCATATCGAAAAATATATTATCCTCAATGTTTAAGGTTTGATATAATTATATTTAGTATACCTAATTACCAATTCTATACCATAAGGTGTTTTAAGTGTATATTAACTGTACATTATATCACTCCTAAATTTATGGTACTGTATATTCCTCCAAATCCCCATCCCCCCACGTTTCTCTCTCCCAACCCCACACCATCACCCACGTATCACCACACACCCAGAAACCAGAAAAACCAGAAAAACAATTGAAACCCTCTGCTAAATCCAGAAAAACAATTGAAACCCTCTACCATTAACGTCTAAAATCAAGTTTTTTTTCTACAACCAGTCAAAATTAAAGTCAAATCTTTAAAGTTTCATACACAACAATAATTTTTATGTTATGATTTCGGGTTCCTTCAGTAATATAAGAGGAAAAGCAAAAAGAGCAGCAATTCCACCAGACAATCATTAAAAAGCTTTGAAGCTTTGAATTTAAATTTAGATTTTTAAAAATTATTATTTGTTTGGACCGGGTGTTGTTGTAAATAATTAGAAATTTGGTAAAGATTAGACTTGGTTTTTGCTGAATTTCATATTGAAATTCGAAAAAGAAGACGTATATTGTAAAAATTATAGAAAAAATTTTTAAAAAAAATTGTAGGCTGTTGTTTATTTATTTATCTTTTATTCATTTACTTATTGTATGAAAGTTGAATAACATTGTATACAAATTATATTTAAGTGTATGATTTAGTACTATTTTGGACAAAAATATGCATCAAAAATGTGAAACATACATTCCAGGGGAAGCATGTTGAGTCCAAATATGTAATATTTGTAGATATTTTGTAGATAAATTGTAGATTATTTGTATTCTGATTGTAGATGCTTTATTTTCTGTTTTCGTAAATAAAAAAACGACTAAAACTTCTACGAATCTTCTGAAAAAACGCAATTATGTCAAAAATCCCAATTATGCTACAATTGAATGGGAATTGAGATATTAAAATTCAATGTACCCATTTGTAGATATTTTGTAGATAATTTATAGATTATTTGTATTCTGATTGTAGATGCTTTGTTTTCTGTTTTCACAAATAAAAAAAGACTAAAACCTCTACAAATCTTCTGAAAAAAATGCAATTATGTTGAAAATCCTAATTATGCTACAATTAAATGGGAATTGGGATATTAAAATTCAATTTACCCAGTTTGTAGATATTTTATAAATAATTTATAGAAACATTGAAATTCTGTATTTTCATATTAATTTTTTAAATGACATATAGTTTTGTTGTAGATTAAATGTAGAAAACAAGCCACTGTGAGTCTTATTTGACTCATTCCTCACATTCAACTTATTCTATAATTTCACGCCTCTTTAAATACAATACAACCATACTTTCTTGAATTTAAAGATATAGCAATATATATAACTTAAAAAACATCTTCTCCTTTGCACAAGTTAGCTCCAAAACAGACGAAGTGGAATAACAAGCTCCCATCAAAACTTTTAACACAAAAACACAAAGCTCAAAAATAAATAAACAACAGTCTATAATTTTTCTATAATTTATCTATAATTTCTGCAATATAATGTATGTAATGTATTTTTCTTCTTCTTCTTCTTCGAATTTCAATCTGAAATTCAGCAAAAACCAAGTCTAATCTTCGCCAAAATTCCTCAAAATTGAGATATAAACTCCAAACCATATTCTCAATTATTTACAACAACTCCTAATCCAAACAAATAATGATTTTTGAAAACTCAAATTTGAATCTAAAGCTTCAAAGCTTTTTAATGGATATCAATGGTGGAATTGCTGCTCTCGTTTCCTTTCCTCTTATATTACTGAAGGAACCCGAAATCATAACCATAAAAAGTTATTGCTGTGTATGAAACTTTAAAGATTTGACTGGTTGTAGAAGAAAAAATCTTGATTTTGGACGTTAATGGTAGAGGGTTTCAATTGTTTTTCTAGATTTAGCAGAGGGTTTCAATTATTTTCTGATTTTTTCTGGTTTCTGGGTAAGGGTGTGAGGTTGGGAGAGAGAAACGTGGGGGGATGGGGATTTGGAGGAATATACGGTACCATAAATTTAGGAGTGACATAAGGTACAATCAATGTACACTTAAAACACCTTATGGTATAAAATTGGTAATTAGGTATACTAAATGTAATTATATCAAACCTTAAACATTGAGGGTAATATAGTTTCCTATATGGCATAGAAATGTAAAAATTACATATTTATTTTAATAGCCCTTATTTTCATCTTTGACCTGAAATGCCCTTTAGGCCCAATTCTTTTGCAAGTTGTAGCCACAATTCCCAATGCACTTCTCTTCCCTCATTCGTATTTCATACTCCTGCAGTTGTTTGTTATTCTCCTCCCACTTCCATAATCGATATAATCACCACCAATCTAGCTTATCTCCACCGCCTTTCTCACACCACCGCTCCAACTTATCTCCACCATTGAACTCACTACCACCGATTTACCATATTTTCATAAGTAAATCTTTATCTCCCTCTCAAAACACTCTCAAATCTCACCCCAAAATCAAATCGAGACCAAAAACCATCCATTGCGAATAGGAAATTTATAGAAATAATTTTTCTTTGTCTAAAACATCTCCACCACTACCTCTAACCAATGATAATTTTATTATCTTCCGTGTTGCTTCCTTTCTCTTCTATAAAAGTCATGTAATTCTAGATCTGTAAGGATATAGCAAATACTTGGCTGGCGATGCCTACCGGCCATGGCTGCGATCGGATAAAGACTCCAGTGGCCTTCCCTTTTGCTTTTCTTTTCAGCTCGGACTTTTTTGCAGCTACCTTACAAATGTATATATAATGTGTATATATTGTATAATAGGTGTATATGTATTATTATACAATTTATATACACTATTTATACAATATATAATGTTGCTGGTGGGTTGTCGGTGCTTTGTTAGTCATTTGGAGATTGGTCTTCATGATTCTTTTGGATGAATTATGCATTTCCTAAGAAGAAGTAAAAGGTGAAGTGTATCTGTGGAGGTGGTTATTGCTGTTGTCTTCTTCTTCTTCTTGAATATGAGATGTATAATTTGTGTATATCATATAAAATAAATGTATATTTAGTGTATCTTTTATGTAATATCTATGTATCTGGATACACTTAGAGTTTTTATACAGTATACACTGATTATACAATTTTAACTACGAGAATTTTTTCAGTCTTTGGGTTATTTTTGGTGAGCAAAAAAAGATATGGAATTGTATATACACTATTACATTGTATAATTTTTTTTTATATAAAGTGTATCCAATATTTTTTTTCAATGTACCCCTAAATCCTAATGTATCTTTAGTGTACCCCTATATATATAATACTAAATTTTTTATTTCATGACCACTAATTTCAAGATCTTCTTTTCTCTTTCAAGCTTCGAAACTGGGGAAAAAAAATAAGAATAAAGAAAATTTAGCTTACATATGCCGAGTAGAAGAAGCATACATGATACCACAATATTGTAGTCTCTGCAGCGTGTAGCTCTATTAGTTTGATAGGTATTTGTTTTGGGGACAGTACAATTGGCACATTGTACTGTGTACATTTGTTGTCCAAATTGATACGTGAAAATTCTTAAGTGTTAGTAATCACTTTCTCTTGTGCAATAACTACAGCTCTTTAATTTGCTCATCTATTCTTCTACACCTAGCAAATCGTGTACTTATGAAAAATTTGAATCGTGAAAAAAAAGAAAGAGAAGTAAAAAATAGCCTTCATACGCTAAGTTTGGGCTAGCCGGTATAATTAGTTTGGGGTTATAAATTGTCTAACTAATATTTATGGCTACTGGATGATATTTATTTTCTTCGAACAACTAAAAGTGAATTTCTTGACGAAAGCCAAACAATTAGCAATTACCTTGAAAGGAAAGCCTTAGGGGTCGTTTCGTACGCGAGCTAAATTATTCCGGAATATTATAATCCCTAGACTAATATGTCTCACTTGGAAGATGGGATAAAATAATCTCAAGTTTGATGGGATAAGGTGGAATATCATGTATTAAGACTAGAATTAGATTTATGCAATGTTTAATTAACTGTATGAATTTATCAAGGAATAAATTATACCATCAACCAAATATGTTATAAATTTAATCTGACATCTTATCCCGCGTACCCACTTTATCCCGCGTACCGAACGACCCCTAGAGTTGCAATGAGGAAAAGTTGGATGTAAGCAAATACTAGCCATTGCTTTAATAATCGGAGTGTATTATTAGTTGAAACTTCAAGCAACAAGTTAATCATGGCAAGCAAAGAATGGTATCAATCACATCAAATAATATTTCATCTAACTTTCTTTGGAAAATTATGTTATATTTGTTTGATTGGCAAAAAGAACCTAGCTAGTATATGCCCTAACACTTTTAGGTTATTCTTATGGATGTGGCCCCATTGGAGTTTAACATTAATGTTTTGAAAGTGAACTCCATACCCCACCCCCACCTCTAAACAACACCACCAACCAAAAAACCTAATATAGTCCCACAAGTGGGGTCTGGGAAGAGTAGATAGTACGCAGACCTTACTCTACAATGTATGTAGACAGGCTGTTTTCAGTAGACAAGCACATAAAATTTTTGGCTGTGTCCATGATTTTCGATCACTAGTAGGTGGTGTCATGCTGGGAGGCTGCTGTTTTTTCTGCTTCATCTACAATATTTGGTCTGCAAATTGGTCAATCTAGTTGTATCTCACTGTAACTCGTCGAGACAGGACTTTAAACATGCACATACGAGTTCAAAGACAACGAACAGAAATGAAGATGACTGCAAAGCCGTGATCATTTCCCATCAGATTAACCAATCAGCAAAAATGGTTAGCTTTTGTTTGCATGATCCAATGAAGGAATAGGTTTTGCTTGTCGCGAACAAAGTTTAACTTGGATAGCCACATCTTGGGTTGAAACTGAAGTAGATCATTGACTTGAAAATATGCCCAAGCAGCTCAAGGTGTTGGTAGGATGGCAACAATTATCTTAAAAGCAGCTCATTCGCTGTTTCATGTCCTGATTTCTTTCTCAAGGATCCTGTCGAATGAAAAGAAAATATGGACATCCTATTTGAAATAGAAGTGTATTTTAACAGGTGCTACAAACTAAACTTACCTAGTCGTTGTTTTATTACAGCAGCATTTTCAGTTCCCGCACTATGTTGAGCAAAGAAGAGTATATCCTCGTACATATTACTTGCTGGTTGAATCCCTCCATCCTCCATCCACTCCAAAACCTGCATCAGAAATTCACCGAATTGGTTTGCCCATCAAGGTTAGAAAAGATGGAGCACAACAATTTCCAAGCTGATAAATCGCGGAGCAATAGAAAAGATGGATGGTAGCAAGCATAGAAAGGCATATCTTTTGAATTCAGCGGGACCAGTTCTTGCATATTAAGTGGTGTTTCTATTCCTCTGCAAACGCTATCTCACAGGTCTGGGAAATTCAGCGTTTTTCTCTTTTCTTTTTCTTTTGAAATAAAAGGAAAGGTAATATCATTATTAATTAGCACTCAGTGAGTGCGGAAAACAGAAGTTACAGAGTACATAGGCTTCCCTGTGTAACTGTGAGAGAGAATCAACCAATTTCTCTTTTCTTTTCCTCTACTCAAGCAATATATAGCAAGTCTAACACTAATGGGCTTCTGAGAAGTGCATTTGTTTAAAGCGCTCTTTTTCCAGAAATTTGTTACCTCAGAGAGAGAGAGAGAAGGGGGCTATTCAATCATGATCTGGCCTGGTTGACCCAATCATGATATTGAAGGAGGGGACCTTTTCTTGGAAAAAAAGATTCTTGCAACTACGAAAACCACAACACAAGCACCCCTTTTCCATTCATTCTATCTAGGAAAAAAAATTCAGCATAGACCAAAACACCCCCCCCCCCCCAAACAAATTTTCATTTCTTTGTCTATATTTGAGTCCTCGATCTCCATGTTCTAGAGAAAGTTTTCCAGCTTGCTGACTAGGGTTCGCAGGTGTGTGTGTGGGGGGGGGGGGCTACTAACATATCAACTCACAATGTAGAAACATCAAAATTAGCAGAATATATAAAGAAGATTGGTGCTGCTGAATTTCAAGATTTAGAGCCACTATGAATCATCCGGGAAAAATAAAAGAAAAAAGAAAGATCAAAGGCCACTGCAAATGTATCATTGTTCTTAACAGATATAGGAAAAAATTAATCAGAAGTTCTAAAGGTACTACCTCAACATATTTCCTCCAATTTCCAGCAGCCAAAAGATTTTTCAGCAGAACTGAATAGGTTGCTAAGTTAACTTCTGCGCCTGATGTGACTACCTTATAGAAAAACTGCATAATGAGAGAAGTGGAAGAAATGTGTCAGATATATGCAAGAAAATTATCTTACTGAGAAAGGATAAGACTGGACGTTGAATCAACATTTAAACTGAATGTGAAGTTACTGAGAATTTTAAGCTTACTTTTATCATGGTTTCAGTTTTTCCAGATTTGCCAATACTATGCAGAAGCTGGTTTAGAGTTCCAACCGACACATAAGGGAGTGAAGCCTCCATTATTGTAATAATGTCTGTAATCATCCTCCAATCTCGTAATCTTCAAAAAAGTGTAAGCTTTATCATCATCGAGTAATGCCAACAAAAATATAGCCCTAATAATTGCAGATACCATGTATGGACAACAATTGCAAGTATAGGCTACAATGAAATAGAACAATGACAGTCCGAACAGAAAAGATCTTAATGTGGTCAGTTGATTTTTATCTATAATGGTCTGTACTAGTCATTAAAAATCTCTTGTTTTCACTTCATTTCATAGACAATATGCCAACGTTTCCAATTTACATGATTTTAGGTGCAATGCTTGATCAATTATTTGATAATTACCAACGCAAGCACTTAATAGCAACTTCTTCCATGAATCCTAGGAAATACTACTACTATACAGATGCACAAATTCCAAACATATCCTTTCTGAAGATATCCAAGCCCCTCTACATATGCGGGCACATACATGTATAAATGAGGACTTACATGCTGCTGGCTGAGACCAATTCAAATAAAACAGCCTCGGTGAAAGGGATATTTCTCTCTCGCATAAAATCAGCCACAAGCAAAACTTTGTCAGGTTGGCATCCTCTATTAAAAGAGCTCATGAGAGCTGAACAAGCAATAGCATCTGGGTGAACATCATTTAATTCCATTTCTTGAAATACAGCAAAAGCTTTCTCCCAGTTCTCTGCAGGATAAAATTGTTCCTAGTTATACGGGTCAATGTGTGCAGCCAACGTATCCCTATGGAATGGAAGGTACAGGACAATCTACCTCCAACGCTATATGCATTTAGCATCGTTGTATAGGCGATGACATCAGGATGAAAGCCTTCCATTTTCATCATCGAAAACATAGATTCTGCCTTGGCTAATTGACCCTGAGAAGGAGGTGCTGAGCCTGGTCAGTTTATGTCTTATACTCAAGAGGAAAAGCTGTGTTCAAGTACTTGCCTGCTTAGTGTAAGCGCATATCGCAGAGGAACACACCTCCTTTGTCAAAGGAATCTTCAGATCTATCATCTCATCAAGAAATTCAATTGCCTCCGAATAATTTGACATTCTACAACAACCACTTATCAACACATTATATGTCACAGAATCAGGCATAACTCTCCTTTTCCTCATTGACCTGTATAGGGCCACAGCTTTTTCATATTCTCCAACATTCAGATAACTCCCAAGAGCGGAGTTATAGGCGATCGTATTCAACTCAATTCCACGCATTTTCGCAGCCGTTAGGATGGAATCAATGTTCACTTTCTGACTACAGCGGCCACTTGCAGCCAATAAGGTAGAAATAGTAACAACATTGGGCTGTACGCCATCATGTTCCATTTCACGCAGCACTTGGACAGCCTTGTCCAGAAGACCATTAGATCCATAAGCATCAATCAGTACATTATAACTCACCAAATTTGGTTTCAAATTGTTTCTTTTCATCCTTTCAAATGTTTCCATGGCCCTTTCAGGCTGTTCTGATCTCCCATAGGCATTGAGTAAGGAGGTAAAAGACACAACATCAGGGCGGATGCCGTTACTTTTCATCTCATTAACGATTGACAAAGCTTCCTGAGCCATCCCATGAGAAGCATAAGCACCTACTAAGGTATTATACGAAACGATATTAGGTTTCAGACCTTCTGCAATCATTGTGTTAAAAGCAGCCTCGCAGTTTTTGATCTGGCCAGAAACAGAATACATGTGCATGATAGTTGTAAATGTAACTATGTCAGGATTACATTCAGCTCTTTTCCCTCTCATTGACTTAAATATCTCAACAGCTTTCTCATATTCTCCAAGCTTTACAAGACAGTGTATCACAATATTAAGGGTCGTAGTGTCAGGACGGACTTTAGTTCCCTTCATAAGTTCAAAATAGGAAAGGGCTTTTGCATATTGTTCCCCATTTTTATAGGCAGATAAGACAATATTATGAGTCACCAGGTCAGGTCCAACTCCGTTTTCAGTCATTTCTTTGCAAACTTTAAGAGCCTCTCTCCAATTTCCACTAGATCCACATGCATTGATCAAGTTGTTGTATGTTGATCGATTTGGTGGAATCTGCACCAATTCCAGAAGCAAATTTCCTCAGTTAAATATCTCATACAAAAACATGATCACACAATGACAAAAAAATTTAAAAGTACAAAAAAGGAAACTAAAAATGAAAAACAATCAAACACTCACTGGTCACTGCTAAAATCAATTTGGTACATTTATGCAGTTAAGGCCCTAGAAAGCTAGTTTTACATCGTAATTGAGCAAGCAGCAGAGCTGAGACATATGTACTATTTCAATAACTCAAAAGGGAATTGAGTATACATTATGGCTTAGATGGTGAAAGGCCATGATAGCTTATCCCCAGGCTGTAATGTCAATGTTCTTAGCACCTTATCAGAGAAGAAGCCCCGCAAAAGGGTACTAAACCAGATATCAAGCTGAAATTTGAGCCAAAATGTCTGGAAAGCTAGAGTTTGGACAAGGTTAAGCCTCAACAACAAATAACTGCGAGAATACACCAATGTCCAACCATATTGGACTTGTGAAGGCTTGGTGAGTGAAATATATGCAATGTTTTCTTGCCAATTCATGTATTTGACATTGGCCAAAACAAGTACGATTTTGCCGCATAAGTTGGCTAAGCCTAAGTATCGCGGTTTGGATTTTATAGAATTGTTATTCTTGAGAGACTAGAAATAGTTATTAGGGAACAATATATATATAGAGACAAAAGAACATGGAAAAGGAACATTGCTTCAGGACTAGCCTTAAGAAATCAACTAATAAATATAACAAAAGAAGAGTTTAATATTATCTAGATGTTAAAACAAATTGAAAAAGAATAAAAAGAAAAACTCACATCAATATGCACAGATATCGTAATAAAGAGGAGTAAATACACACAGCAGCACGGAGCATGTCTTCCATGATATTCTTTGCCCAGCGCCATTGACCAGCTCTACCATGTGCACTGATAAGGGCATTGTAGGTCTCAACATTAGGTTGGCACCTACGACAAAACAAGCATCATGAACACCAGAAAAAAAAAAAAAAAGGATATGCAATGAGTCGGACATACATGATTTAGCAAGTACAAATTGGTGTAAATATTAAATATATAGAGTGGAGGTGCAAATCAAATTCATAAGACTGCAACAACCATATTGAAATCAATAAATCAGAAAGGACTACATACTGACTAAATTAAAATGATCTTTTACTATTTCTTTTTGGTTTCACTAATCTAGCCAATTTTGGCAGCACCCATTAAATCAACTTAAATATAGGAAAAACTAGAAACTTACGTTTAGGTCACCCAAATTAAACGGAAGGAAATGGAAAGGACTTCAGGTCCATTAAGTTCTTAATCTTCTTAATGAATTTATGATCAGACTCCTTTTTACTAAGAACACAAGCAGTTGAAGTCAAGTAGCATCAATGATTACTAGCTGATATACAAGCTCAGAGGCACAGCCAGGTGTTGGAAAAGGGGTTCAAAACTATACAATACCATGAACTAGACTATAACTGCACTTGCCATATCATTTATACCTGGGCTTCTTGTTATAGAGTTGCCACATTTCTTAATCATAGTATTAAAGTAAATTTGCCAACATATCTTCATTTACCTTATGCCAAAGACTTAATCATGTCAATTTGGATTACCAATGAAAACAAAGAAAAATTGGTAGAAGGTTACGAAAGAATAAGAGTACCTCCACTTTTGCATCTCAAAAAACAAGCCACGTGCCTGATCAACCCGATTATGTCTAGCATGTAACCTGATCATCATGTTGTAGATATCACTTCTTGCACAATAATTCTTCTGATTTTTCATCCAATTAAAAACTTGGATGCTATGTTCAATTGAACCCATTTGAGTTATTTCCTACATTACATATAACAAAGGAATTATTAAATTTCCTTGGTTAGCTCTCTGGCGGGAAACACAGTGTAATGGAGCTAACAATGGCCTATTTTGTATTTCTGCATCTTCTGGATGCCATCAATGAAACATCTTCATAAACAAAAAAAGGAATTATTAAATTTTCAATGAGGCTACTCTTTCATTATGCTAGCACTAAGTATTAGTCTCTGCAAACAGCACAATAACACTACAGCTGCCAAATAAACACACCATCCTGAAAACTTACACATAGCAAAATGACATTTTTCAAAGAAAAACAAGGCTTTCAAGAATCAATTACGCCAAACTTTTACGTATTTTCTTAAATATTATCTTAATGTTTCTAGCAACAAAAGTTTTAAGTAACTTGTAATCCTAAATATTCCCTCCAATTAAGTTTATGTGACACTATTTCAGTTTGTTAAAAAAAGAATGACTTTTTTCTAAATCTGGAAGCAATTTAATAAACTTTCCATTTTACCCTTACAACAACAACAACTCAGTATAATACAAGTGGGGTCTTGGGAGGGTAGGATGTATGCAACCTTACCCCTACCCTGGCACGGTAGAGAGACTTTTTCGGACAGACCCTCGGCTAAATAAAATAAGGCAGAAGCACTGATAACAAGTAATAGCAAGACAATATATTTAGAAAACTAAAAATAGCAATAGAGAGTATGAAAGAAGTACAAGGTGCGATAATAGCAAGCTAAGGATAAAGGGTGTCATACTAACACTAATACTATTGAACTAATGCAGACAAAGAGAAACGCTCGGTTACCCACTAACCTTCTACCTGAATAAGTTTTTATAACCGCATTAACTTTATATGACAAAGTTAAGACCATAAGTTTTGAAACTCTTATAGCAACACAAACCTTATGACATGTTTAAAAGGACAAGTTTCAGAAGTTCCATTACTTTATTAAAACTTTGTATCCAGTGAAATAGGTTAAAATAACTTGAAACAAATGGAATATTTTTTTCCAATCACCTTGATAAGAATAGGGAAGTTCTTTCTTGCAAAACGGCCAACCCAACAATTCAATAAACCTTCAATATCATCATCCCAAGGATTAAGCTTCATAATTTTCTCCACAACTTCAGAAATGGCCCAATCTTTTTGAAACCTATCACTTTGGACCCGTAATTTTTGGTGTTTAGGCAAATCAGATTTTCGAAATCCATTGATTTTCACAGTAACTTTGTGTGTCCCTTTGTTATAGTCAACTGAAGCTAACTTCTTCTCCTCAAAGGGTTTGTTGCTTTTGGGTTTTTGCTGCTTTTGGCAGACAGTAATAACAGTTCTGAAATGGCTTTTGACTGTGGGATTTGGTTGTTGTGGGAAGATTTGAGAATTTTGAATGGTAGCCATTGAAGTCTTGGGTTTTGGGGTTGTGTTGTTTTGAGGATAAACCTTTGGTGAATGTAATCATTTTCACTATTTATATTTCGGAATATAGCCGTGTATTATTATAAAAGGTTTAAATGTAACCTCCATGCTTTGAGTCGATATATATCCGTATGGTTATACTATTGGCTCAAAGATACGATGATATGGATGTCAGGTGTCTTGGGCACTTCAGTGCTCCCAACCCATTTTACCCCTCACTTTTATTTTTCTTTCCACCGCTAAAATAGTTTTTCCTCCACTACTATTGCCACCATTATCACTTTTTGCAATAAATTTATGCACAAAAAAATAAACTGCAATCTCAAACAACTATAAAGAAAAGAATTCTATTGATAAATATTGTAGGTTACAGCTCTATTTATCCCTTGATTCTTCCTTCCGATTTATTCTACGTGAATCGAGGGCTTTAGCGGCGTATTTCCCGAACGTAGGATTATGCTAACCTTCCTCAGATATATTTGATCTCCATGAAAAGAAAGAACATCTGTTGATCACTTCGGCAGCTTTGAGAAAGATAATATTTGATGTCTTTGATCTCTATATGAGTATTCCATGATTTTTTGTGGAATTTTAAGATGATCTCCACTTTTGAGATATCGTTTTTAAAAGATCATGTAACCCTTTTTATAGGAGTGACCTAGGGTTAGGGTAGAGTAGTCTCCAAGCAACACTGATAGACTCCTATAATTTCAAGAGGTCTTGTAATATCTTGAGTTTAAGATTTAGCTTGATCCATTAAAATTTCGGTGTCTGGAAGTGCTCCTACTTCAAGGTTTGTCGGGGTGTAGGCTTGCCAAAACTTTAAGACGAAACTTAAAGTACCCGATCATCACAACAGAAATTTCGAAGCTTGTAGTTTCGATTTGCAGGAGGAAGAGATGAAGGGCAGAACTGGTTCCACTGGGCGTGCCAATTTGTTTGCAACAAATTTATTAACATATGAAAAATAAATTGCAATCACAAAATAAGAGAAAAATATTTTTACTGATCAATTGTGGGTACAATTTTATTTCTCTCTTGATTCTTCTCTCCGGATTTTCTAGAAGTATCCTACAGCACAAGTGGTCGATAATGGGTTGTCTCCATTCTTCTTTCTCGACTTCAGAGACATCAACAAGATGCTTGAGTTCATTTTCTTCACCTTCAGCCTCATTTGGCAACGGTATTACCCATTTTTGGCAGACAGTAACTTGCGCTTGATCAGGCAGGGTTAAAGATGAAGCTAGGGCAGCTAAAGCATCCGCCTTCTTATTTTCTTTCCTTGGCACATGCTGAATAGTCACATCACCGAGCCACCCCGTTAACTTTTTAGTGTAATCATGATATGGGCGTAGTTCAGGCTTCTTGACCTTGTAACTACCTAAAAGCTGATTGACCACTAATTGAGAGTCACCAAAGACTTGCAATTGCAACCGCTTCATTTCGACAGCCATTTCGAGCCCAAGTATTAGTGCTTGATACTCAACAATGTTGTTAGAGCAGAGTTGCATCAACATAAAAGAGTAGGGCAGAACTTCACCTTGAGAAGTGACAAATACTACACCAGCACCAGCTCCTCCGGCAATTTGCAGCACCATCAAAGTACATCTTCCATGGAGGCTGAACTTCGATGACCATGGTGTCCTCATCAGGTAGTTCGTCAGTTAGCTCCCAATCATCTGGTATAGGATGATCTGCCAAGAAGTCCGCTAACGCTTTTCCTTTTATAGCCTTCTGAGGGATGTACACGATTTCAAATTGTTGAAACTGGAGGTACCACCTTGCTAGTCGATCACTAAGGACAAGTTTTGACATCACAAACTTGATGGGATTTGCCTTAGAAACAAGACGAACAACATGAGCTTGAAAGTAGTGCTTCAACTTTTGAATTGAGAAGACTAGCGCCAAACACAACTTTTCAATTGGCGAATAATTCAGCTCTTTCGATGTCATCATCTTGCTCAAGTAGTAAAGAGAGTTTTCTTTCCCTTTACTATTTTCTTAGGCCAATAGTGCTCCAACATATCTTTCTTGTGTTGCAATGTATAGTATCATTGACTTTCTAGGTATAGGGGCTGCTAAAACTGGAGGCTTTATCAAGTACGATTTAATGCTCTCAAAGGCATTACTGCACGCATGGTCCCATTTGAAAGGGACACCTTTCTTCATAAGGCGACTGAATGGTTGACACCTCCCAGCTAGGTTCGAGATGATTCTCCTTAGGTACACTACCTTTCCCTATAGACTTTTCAATTCATGAATGTCCCGAGGCTCAAGCATTTTCAAGATTGTATCTACTTGGGCTCGATCAATTTCAATCCCTCAATGTTGAATAATGAAACCAAGGAACTTTCTGAAAGTAACTGCAAAGGCGCATTTCAATGGTTTCATCCTAAGTTGGTACCTCCGGAGCAACTCAAACACCATTCTCAAGTCTTTCAAATGGTCGCTCTTCTTTCTTGATTTTACCACTAAGTCGACAACATAACATTCGACATTCTTGTGGAGAAGATCGTCAAAAATATTCCGCATAGCCCTTTGGTAAGTAGCACCAGTATTTTTTAAGCCAAAAGGCATTACCTTGTAGCAATAAATACCCTTGGGGGTACGAAATGCAGTAAGCTCTTCATCTTTTGGCGCCATGCGAATTTGGTTATAGCCTGATGAACTATCCATAAATGACATTGATTCGTACCCAGTAGTAGCATCGATCAACAAATTCTGGCACGCCCAGTGGGACCATCTCTACCTCTCATCTCAACTTTTCAATCACCAAAGTCCGAGAACATTGAAATGGCTTCAAGGAAAATTGACTCCGATTCAACTTTAACCAAGGCTGCTAACTCCAGGTTCTATGCTGATGTGAAAAGCATACTCGATGTTACCTTTGGAAGCTTCAGACTAGAAGTTATAACAAGAAGCAAGAGAGAGATCGTGGATCAAATGCCGTAAATTTCTCTACAAGTTTCAGGCTTCAAGCAACCAGTTCAAGTTCAAGAACGAAGAACGAATCAAGTTTAAGCTCAAGAGCGAAGAACAATTCAAGTATTCAATATCCAAAACAAAGTCAAATCAAATACAGGGCGTTCAAGATCAAGGCTACTTGTTCATGATAAAATTCGTGGCAACAATCAAAGTGTTCGCGACAAATAAATCAAATTCAAATTCAAGATCAAGCTCGAAGGCCCTTGAATTTATACTAGAAGAGTAGAAAGAGTACAAGGAGCAAAGCAAGCTCTTTAGGACAACAAGCACCCCAAGTGCCGTCCGCATCAACCCCTGTTTTCGGATCTTCATCCTCAAAAGGAGCAAGATCTTCCACAAACGCATCTGAAGGAGGAAGCAATGTTGTTGAAAAGATCAAGAAAAATCCTGCTCTCCTTGACCTCTTCGGATCCAAGCACTCTATTGTGAAGGAAGATGATGATGCTTCAAGTGATGGATCCTCCCCACTTACACCACATAGTGTGAACCAATCAAGGATCAATCTGTGTGAAAATCCATGTTACTCTCCATCGTCCACGACAATCATGCAAGCCATGGTGACAAATACTTCATCTATGGAGGAGCAATTGGCAAACTTGACGGAAGAAATCGCTGGCTTGGCCAAATGCATGCAAAATCAAGAGGCTAGAATTGACAAGCTAACAGACAGGGTGGGAATCTTGATAGAAGAAGAATCCACTCATGCACCCAGCAAACTCCCAGAATTCCAAGAGATTGATCCTCCCCCACAACAAGTTGCATCCACTAAGGAAATTACAGTCTCTTCGGAAGGGATGATTCCAATCAATCAACTAAAGGAGTTCATTGAAGGGACTATAAAAAACAAATATGAAGTAGCTTCCAAGTCCTCCTTCACTTACGCAAAGCCATACACTTCAAGGATCAATATGTTGAAGATGTTTACTGGCTATCAACCTCCAAAATTTCAATAGTTTGATGGCAAAGGCAACCCAAAGCAACATGTGGTGCACTTCGTTGAGACATGCAACAATGCAAGGACTTATGGAGATTACCTCGTCAAGCAGTTTGTTCGCTCATTAAAAGGAAATGCTTTTGATTGGGACACGGGCCTCGAGGATGGATCTGTTGAAAGCAAGAATTCGTCAATCGCTTTTATAGCACGAGATGCCACTGTGAGTAAGATAGAACTTGCAAATACTCGTCAAAAAAGGATGAACCAGTTATCGACTTTATCAATCGTTGGAGAAATGCAAGCCTCAACTGCAAAGACAGACTTAGTGAAACTTCAGGCATAGAGATGTGCGTCCAAGACATGCATTGGGGATTGCTCTACATCTTGCAAGGTATCAAGCCTGGCACCTTTGAAGAACTTGCAACTCGTGACCACGACATGGAATTAAGCATGGCCTCTGCTGGAAATGAAAGGCTGCCCATCTATGAACCTCTCAAAAGGAATGACAAGCAAGTAAGTCAGGAAGTAGGGCAAGTTCATACCCAAGTCTGAAAGCAAAGAAGCTATGAATGTCAACATGTCACCTATGAAGTGCACGACAAAGGAGAGAAAGAAGCACAATATGAAATCCACTTCTTTTCAAGATAAGCCAAGTGGAAAGTTGACTCTAAAAGAAATGCATGAGAAAGAGTACCCATTCCCGGATTCTAATGTGCCAGCTAATTTCGAAGAATTCCTCGAGTTAAATCTTATTGAGCTTCCGGAGATGAAGCGATCAAATGAAGCTGGGAAAACAAATGACCCAAATTACTGCAAATATCACCGACTTGTAAGCCACCATCTGGAGAAGTGCTTTGTCTTAAAGGACAAAGTCATGGACTTGGCACGCGAAAAGAAGATCGTGCTTGAAGATGAGAAAGAAAGCGAAAACCAAGTCTTTATCACCTTTGGCTCATTTAGTCCGGATGAATTATGCGGTATTAAAGGAAGTAAAGATGAAGAATTACTAGAGAATGACAAAGCTAAAGTCAATCAACCTGAGGATGATGAAGGTTGGACATTGATGACTCGTCGTATTCGCCACAAAAGGAGCCCACGAAAAGAATCAATAGAACAACCAATAAGGAAAATAATGGTGAAAAGACCGAGGAGATGGAATCCATTAGAGCACGTAAAGCAAGCAAAAGTGGAGCTGCACCATCCTCAAAGGCCACGACATCCAGTGACCTTAGAGGATTTCTTACCATGTTGGTTCCGCATGAAGATTTCCCGTGATGGTATTGAAGCCTCTTGTTGCAATGTTGATAAAGGGGAAGAAAAGAGTGACGACCTACCGTTGGCACCATCTTCGGAAAAGCTCATCGAGTCTATTCCTCAATAAGCTAATGCGTGCAAGGAAAAGGTTATATTTACTAACGATGATCTTCTACTAGGTGACACTCTTCACAATCGCCCATTATACCTGGTTGGCTATATGCGCGATGAAAGAATAGATCAAATTTCGGCTGATGGGGGATCCTCAGTGAACATTTTTCCAATTCGCACTATGAAAGAACTTGGTATTCCCATGGCTGAACTCTCAGAAAGTCGTGATGATCCAAGGATTCAACCAATGGGGGAAAAAAGTCATAGGAGCGATCATGCTGGAAATCGTCATTGAAGATATGCAATCAAGTGCATGGCTACATATGATCGATGCAAATACTTCATACAACGTCTTGCTTGGAAGGCCTTGGATACATGAGAATAAAGTGGTCTCATCTACCTACCATCAATGTTTGAAAAACTACGAGGGTGAAGTTGAGAAGAAGATAGTTGATGATGATGAGCCATTCACCGAGGCAGAGCCATACTTCGTCGATGCAAAGTTCTACTTGAAGAACCGCATTGTGAAGGAGATAAAAATTGATGTCGGCATCAAAAGCAAGGATGACGAGCCCACAACTAAAAGACCAGAGGTGACTACTCGTGAAGCCAAAGTTGTTAATGAGAAGGTACATGCTGGCATGAATAAATCTCATAAAGGGGGTATTGCATCTTATGGCAAGAAAGTAAGTCATGTGCTCCAATATGTCCCTAAAAGGAAGAAAGACGAAGGCGAATCATATAATCTCCAAACCAAGATGCTAAGGGAGTTAATTCTTCCGATAAAATGAATTAAGGCAGTAAAGTTGTCCTCAAAGCCGATTGTAGGGTTTGTAGCCCAAAAGAGTTTGCATAATGTGGCACTCCCTACAAAACGGACAAATGAAGGTTTTGATCCTAACGCTTACAAGCTATTTGCAAAAGTTGGATACAATCCTAATGAGTCATCAAAGTTAGGGAAGCTCCCATCAAAAGTTGCAACGAGGCAACCACGTGAAGGTCTGGGATACAAGCAACCCTCACCAGTGCACATCTCAATAAGAAGGGCGAGTAGCAATTATATCAGTGTAGACGAATTTGTCGCTTCTAACATGCCTTATGTCTTTGATTGACTTGGAAAATCAACTATGAGAACTTTCGTATTTGAGAGATTGGGTCCATTAAAGAAGTCGAATAAGTTCCAGAGAAATTATCAAAATACAAGAACACCCGCTTCACCCAAAATTCACAAGATCTCTAAAGATTTCCAAAGTTTGGTTTTTTCTAGAATGAAGCGACAAACAAAAGTCATGATTTTGTGTGATGACGTACTGAAGGTGAATCTATACACTATGGTCTACACTAAATAACGTGATGAAGACGAAGAAAGTGTGGGTTCTTCGTATCATGTTATTGCACAAGGCGAGCATGGTATTTTATCTCTAATGGACGATGACGAGAAATTGGACGATGTTTCACCATGTTATCACATATCCTTCAACGATGGGGACCCTCAAGAAGATGAAGATTCAAATGATGCTCCTCCAGAACTTGAAGAAGGGGTGAAGGCAACGATTGATGCCTTAAAAGAAGTTAACCTTAGCATTGATGAAGAATCAAGACCCACCTACCTAAGTGCTTTACTAGAAGTTGATAAAGAAAACACTTATATTGAGTTACTCAAGGAGTTTAGGGACGTCTTCGCTTGGAGTTACAAAGAGATGTCTGGCTTGGACCCGAAAGTAGCAGTCCATTATAGGGGTGTTCGACGGTTGGTACGGTACGGTATTTAGACATTTAGGTTCGGTATTCGGTTTCTTAAAATCCTATTCCAATACCGTACCTAATTAAATACGGTATGGTTCGGTTTTTCTTCTTTCGGTTTCGATTTATTCAGTTCAGTAAATTCGGTTTATTCGGTTTGAATACTAACTAGTGCATAGAGCCAAACACTCTAATATTCTTAATTAAAGTACTCAAAATACAAAATTGAAAAATGTTTGTTGACAAAAAATTTGTCCAAAACTAGCAAATATCGATCCAAATAGAATAAATTGTACATAAAAGAATATTTGATAATTAGAATATCTTGTTACTTGTTTAGAGTTAATTGATGAACTTTGAGAATAAAGGAAAGTAAAATTTTAGATTTTTAATATTTATGTTATAATTGATAATATATGTTTTGTGTAATATAATATATATTTCGGTACGGTATCGGTATTTTGATATTTTATTTTAAAATACCAAATAGCATACCTAATACCAATTTTTTTAAAAACTTAAACCAAATACCATACCAAATACCAAATACTAAAATTTTCGATTTCGGTACGATAATTCGGTATTTATCAAATTATTCCCAGCTCCATCACCTTGCAGTAAAAAATAGTGCTCGCCTCGTTAAACAAGCTCAAAGGCATTTTAGGCCGAACTTGGTTCCCTTGATTGAAACCGAAGTTAATAAACTCATCGAAGCTAAGTTAAATACCCAACATGGGTTTCAAGTATTGTCCTTATAAGGAAGAAAAATAGTCAGATTCAAGTGTGCATTGACTTTAGGGATCTTAACAATGCATGTCCGAAAGATTAGTTCCTGCTTCCCATTCCAGAATTGATGATCGATGCTACTATTGGGTACGAGGCAATGTCATTTATGGATGGTTCATCATGCTATAACCAAATTCGCATGGCGCCAAAAGATAAAGAGCTTACTGCATTCCGTACCCCCAAGGGTATTTATTGCTACAAGGTAATGCCTTTTGGCTTAAAAATGCTGGCGCTACTTACCAAAGGGCTATACAGAATATTTTTGACGATCTTCTCCACAAGAATGTCGAATGCTATATTGAAGACTTGGTGGTAAAATCAAGAGAGAAGGGCGACCACTTGAAAGACTTGAGAATGGTGTTTGAGTTGCTCCGGAGGTACCAACTTAGGATGAATCCATTGAAATACGCCTTTGCAGTTACTTCCGAAAAGTTCCTTGATTTCATTGTTCGACATTGAGGGATTAAAATTGATCGCGCCAAAGTAGATGCAATCTTGAAAATGCCCGAGCCTCGGGACATTTACGAATAGAAAAGTCTGCAGGGAAAGTTAGCGTACCTTAGGAGATTCATCTCGAACCTATATGGGAGGTCTCATCCATTCAGTCGCCTTATGAACAAAGGCGTCCCTTTCAAATAGGACCAAGCGTGCAGTAATGTCTTTGAGAGAATTAAATCCTACTTGACGATGCCTCCATTTTTAGCAGCCCCTATACCTGGAAATCCATTGTTACTATACATTACAGCACAAGAAAGATCTGTTGGAGCACTGTTGGCCCAAGAAAATAGTGAAGGGAAAGAAAACTCTCTTTACTACTTGAGTAGGATGATGACACCGAATGACCTGAATTATTCGCCAATTGAAAAGTTGTGTTTGGCGCTAGTCTTCTCAATTCAAAAGTTGAAGCACTACTTTCAAGCTCATGTTGTTCGTCTTGTTTCTAAGGCAAATCCCATCAAGTTCATGATGTCAAAACTTGTCCTTAGTGATCGACTAGCAAGGTGGTACCTCCAGTTTCAACAATTTGAAATCGTGTACATACCTCAGAAGGCTATAAAAGGACAAGCGTTAGCGGACTTCTTGGCAGATCACCATATACTTGATGATTGGGAGCTAACTGACGAACTACCTGATGAGGACGCCATGGTCATAGAAGTTCAGCCTCCATGGAAGATGTACTTTGATGGTGCTGCACATCGCGGAGGAGCTGGTGCTGATATAGTGTTTGTCACTTCTCAAGGTGAAGTTCTGCCCTACTCTTTTATGTTGATGCAACTCTGCTCTAACAACATTGTTGAGTATCAAGCACTACTACTTGGGCTCGAAATGACTGTCGAAATAAAGCGGTTGCAATTGCAAGTCTTTGGTGACTCTCAATTAGTGGTCAATCAGCTTTTAGGTAGTTACGAGGTCAAGAAGCCTGAACTATGCCCATATCATGATTATGCTAAAAAGTTAATGGGGTGGCTCGGTTATGTGACTATTCAGCATGTGCCATGGACAGAAAATAAGAAGGCGTGTGTTTTAGCTGCCCTAGCTTCATCTTTAACCCTGCCTGATCAAGCGCAAGTTACTGACTGCAAAAAATGGGTAGTACCGCTGCCAAATGAGGCTGAAGGTGAAGAAAATAAACTCAAGCATCTTGTTGTTGTCTCTGAAGTCGAGAAAGAAGAATGGAGATAACCCATTATCGACTACTTGTGCTATGGGATGCTTCCAGAAGATCCGGAAAGAAGAATCAAGAGAGAAACATAATTGTACTCACAATTGATCAGTAAAAATATTTATTTAAGTAAAAAAGTAGAACACCTCTTCTGTATACTCTTTGGCATCTCTATAAATAGAGACATGCTATTCAACTTGTAAGCACAAATTTGGTGTGCCCTTGGACGATCACATAGCAAAGAGTACCAGCGAAGGTATTTTTTCTTTCTTTTTTTCCGTTTTCCTACATCTTTCTTTTATTTTATTTTTTGCTTTGTTTTGTAGGTCAAGAAAAGAAAGTCGTTATTGCTATGTTGATGGGCAACTCCATAACTTCCCATATAAGGATAAATTTATCACGATATATAGATGATCAAATTTGCAACAACATATAGAAGGCCCACTAGGCGTGCCAGAATTTGTAAACAATAAATTTGCATCGAGAAAATAAAATTAAGACCGAAAATATCGCAACAATTGTAGTATTTTATTTTAAATATTTGAGTGTACAATCTCTATGATTCCTCTTATTCTACTCTTTTAGGATAAATTAAAGGGCCTTCGAGCTTGATCTTGAATTTGAATTTGATTTATCCGTCGCGAACACTTTGATTGTTGCCACAAATTTTATCACGAACAAGTAGCCTTGATCTTGAACGCCTTGTATTTGATTTGACTTCGTTCTTGATCTTGAATATTTGAATTGTTCATCGTTCTTGAGCTTGAACTTGATTCGTTCTTCGTTCTTGAACTTGAACTTGCTTGCTTGAAGCCTGAAACTTGTAGAGAAATTTACGGCGTTTGATCCACGAGCTCTCTCTTACTTTTTGTTATAACTTCTGGTCCGAAGCTTCCAAAGGTAACATCGGGTATGCTTCCTCATCAGCATAGAACCTGGAGTTAGCAGCCTTAGTGGAAGTTGAACCGGAGTTGATTTTCTTTGAAGCCATTTCAATGTTCTTGGAGTTTGGTGATTGAAAAGTTGAGATGAGAGGTAGATATGGTCCCACTGGGAGTGCCAATTTGTTTGCAACAAATTTATGCAGAGAAAAATAAACTGCAATCACAAACAACTATAAAGAAAAAAGGATTCTATTGATAAATATTGTAGGTTACAACTCTATTTATCCCTTGATTCTTCCTTCCGATTTATTCTACGTGAATCGAGGGCCTTAGCGGCGTATTTCCCGAACGTAGGATTATGCTAACCTTCCTCAGATGTATTTGATCTCCATGAAAAGAAAGAACATCCGTTGATTACTTCTGCGGCTTTGAGAAAGATAATATTTTATGTCTTTGATCTCTCTACGAATATTCCATGATTTTTTGTGGAATTTTGAGATGATCTCCATTTTTGAGATATCTTTTTTAAAAGATTATGTAACCATTTTTATAGGAGTGACCTAAGGTTAGGGTAGAGTAGCCTCCAAGCAACACTGACAGACTCCTATAATTTCAAGAGGTCTTGTAGTATCTTGAGTTTAAGATTTAGCTTGATCTATTAAAATTTCGATGTCTAGAATCACTACCATTTAAAATAAGTGTATTTTAAATTTTGGTCTTTTATATATAGATTAGGGGCACTGATGTGGCATACAATGTGGCATCTACTTCATCAAATATCAGTGCCATGTACGATTGAATGTCCACATTGGACAAATCTAACAGAAGAAAGGTATATTTGAACCACTAGTATTACGACAGAGGTATATTTGGATCTAAAGTATAACGAAGATAATATTTAAACCTTTTCTCATAGTATAGGGCTATAATTGGTCCTTTGCCGTTTATATTTAACTATAAATACAATTTCCCCGTTTAAGCACAATTATTATGTCTGAAATAAAAATTTCAATATTCCATAGGATATTGGGTATGTATTTTAAAAGACTGTATCATTCGGTATAGCATTTGGTATGCAGTTTAAAAGCTTTTGATATTTGATATTTATTAAAAAAATCAAAATGCTGATTAGTTAATATATTATAAGAATAATAATTTAATTAATTAAATATAAACTAATAAAATGCTTAAAATTGTCAAAATCGCGTGGCATAGCCACTTTTACGGTTGGCTATCGAAAAATATCCACCATCGGTGATGTCACCGGTTTGTAGCCAGTTTAACTTAAAATATAGTGGCAAATGACATAATTGCCTTTGAACTATTTAACATACCGTGTAGTTACTTTTTACTTTTATCGCCCGCCTCTTTGTTTGCACATCATTGCGGAAGGATTTTGCTTTCGTCAAACCACTTTTCTTCGAATTTTGTCTAATTTTCTTCAAAATTATCTGGGTGAGTGTTGTTTTTACAATAATATGCTTGAATTTTTGTTCTTATTGTTGTTTCGTTAGGTTTTAGTTTGATTTCCATATTGTTAGGGTTTTAAATATACTGGATGTTATCTGTGTGTACGTTTTTTCTCGACGAATTCTGTTTGGGCTAGCATATAGTTAAGTTTTGTTTCAATGCTATATATTTTACGGGATGTCACCTGTGTGTAAGATTTTTCTCCATTATATTATACTGGACGAGTTCTATTTGGGTAGCATATAGTTGAGTTTTGTTTCAATGCTATATATTTTACGGGACGTCACCTGTGTGTAAGACTTTTCTCCAGTTTATTATACTGGACGAGTTTTGTTTGGGCTAGCATATAGTTGAGTTTTTGTTTCAATGCTATATATTTTACGGGACATCACCTGTGTGTAAGATGTTTCTCCAGTATATTATACTAGACGAGTTCTGTTAGGGCTAGCATATAGTTGAGTTTTGTTTCAATGCTATATATTTTACGGGACGTCACCTGTGTGTAAGCTGTTTCTCCAGTATATTATACTGGACGAGTTCTGTTTGGGTCGCATATAGTTGAGTTTTGTTTCAATGCTATATATTTTACGGGACATCACCTGTGTGTAGTCTTTTTCTCAAGTATATTATACTGGACGAGTTATGTTTGGGTTAGCATATACTTGAGTTTTGTTTCAATCCAATATATTTTACGGGACATCACCTGTGTGTAAGATGTTTCTCCAGTATATTATACTAGACGAGTTCTGTTAGGGCTAGGATATAGTTGAGTTTTGTTTCAATGCTATATATTTACGGGACGTCACCTGTGTGTAAGCTGTTTCTCCAGTATATTATACTGGACGAGTTCTGTTAGGGCTAGCATATAGTTGAGTTTTATTTCAATCCAGTATATTTTACCGTACGTACATGTGTGTAAGCTTTTTCTCCAGTTTATTATACTGGACGAGTTCTGTTTGGGCTAGCATATAGTTGAGTTTTTGTTTCAATGCTATATATTTTACGGGACATCACCTGTGTGTAGTCTTTTTCTCCAGTATATTATACTGGACGAGTTATGTTTGGGTTAGCATATACTTGAGTTTTGTTTCAATCCAATATATTTTACGGGACATCACCTGTGTGTAAGATTTTGCTCAATTATATTATAGAGGACGAGTTCTGTTTGGGCTAAAATATTATAGGGGAAGTCTGTCATTTCAATATTTGGATTCCAGTATGTAATACTGATTGAATATTATCATATAGACAAGTTTTGTTTGAGTCCAGTATATTTTATAGGGCTTCTGCCGTGTGTAAGCTTTTTTCTACAATATATTATANTTTTGTTCATTTTAGTGAATGAGTTATGTTAATAATTTATTTCTCATATATATACTTGGATTCTGATTGTGTTTATTTATCCGATTTTTAATATGTTTTTATTCATGATTTTATAGATGGAATCATCAGGCAGCATATTGAAGGTACGTATTTCTAAAATGTTGAAGTTTTTATCTTAAAATTATATGAAATGTTGCTTATCTGTGTTATATTTTGATTTTAGGAGGGAGATAGATTTTATGATCTTAAGAACTGGTTTCCTGCTGATTGTTATTAGAGAGGCGATCGAAAATTTAAGAAAATAATTTCAGAGTTTTTGTATGGAACTCAAATGGATCAGTTAAAGAATGGTGTATTTGGGAAATTTTTAGAGTTGGATGACGTGGGTCACTCTGGGAAGTTGACTCATTGTATGTTGCTTTCTCAAGTTTTTTACAAGGATAAAAGCCAAATGATTTTTAGAGTTTTTGATAACGACGTAGCTTTTATAGAAGATGATTTCCATTCTATAACCGGATTGAAGATTGAGGCATCTGATTATAGTTTTGTTGATGATAGAGATAACCGTTTGAAGGAACGGTATTTCTCTGATGTGCCAAAAGGTTTGAAGGTAGATCATTTGTATAAGTTTATAACAAAGCGTTCTCGACTCCGCGATGGTGCAGCAGTGACACGACCTAGATTTTCCACCATCGGGAGTCGTGATGGCGCCTACTGTCGGATCTAGGCAAGCCGAATATTTAGAAACACATCACCAATTTCGTTTAAACAATATAGCAATGGAAACATTAAAATAAATCGGAAGACTTTAAAAATGATTAAAGAACTGAAAACTGAAATACGAAACTCCAAATTACACCTCTACCCAGTATCTGGTGTCACTACTCACAGACTACTATAGAATACTGAAACAAGGGTCTGAAAGAAAGACATATAACCGTTTGTTCCGAACACATGGGACAACAGAATAAAGTAAGGATAGAGAAGGCGCCGGGCCTGCGGACGCCTGCAAGCTACCTCGGTGCCTCGTGGATCTGAATGCTAACACCTGCACCACTGCTGCTACTGCGATCCGAATCCTATATCTGCGCAAAAGAGCGCAGAGTGTAGAATCAGCACAACCGACCCCATGTGCTGGTAAGTGCCTGGCCTAACCCCAGCGAGGTAGTGACGAGGCTAGACAGGACCTACCACAAATAACTTGTACAGATATATGTACAATAACAGGAAATACACTAATTTAAACAGTTAAAGAGGGGAGGGGAAAACATGTTGTGGGGTTCTATAGTCTAAATATATAATTTATCGATAAAGAAGTAGAGCTGAACAATAACAACTGATAAGGAGAACACATGAAGTCT
>MU756303.1:0-14049 GCA_026770625.1 Nicotiana glauca | reverse complement strand
AAAAAATGGGAAGAACCTTCCCCAAAATATTTCCCCCCCAAATCATTTCTCCCCACCTAAGACCTTCCCCCCAAAATATTTCCCCACCTAAAACCTTCCCCCAAAAATATTACCTCACATAACATCTTCTCCCCAAATAAAACTCCCCCACATAACACCCCATTCCACACACTCTATAAAACCATTCTCTACCAAATGAAAAGGAGGACAGAAAAATTGACACAAAAAAAAAAACGGAAAAAAAAACACACAAAAAAGGCAATCAGCCATTTTGAACAAAAAATAAACTGAGCAGTGAGAGTAATGAGCAAAAACAAAGCATAAGCTCTAAAAACGTGAGAACGGAGGAGGTGAACGAACAAGTCGTTCGTTCCGTTCTGATTTTGAATACAAATCCTTTCAGTTTTTATGTCGAATTCTGGTTTCCTTCTGATTTTCGATTCGGATTCCTATCCGTGGTGTTAGTCGAGGCTGAATTCTGTTGGTTCGAGTCCCTGTAGCGAGTTGTCGCTGTGTTCGTGCAAATTTTCATTTATGGATTCATGTTTATTCGCCGATTTTCGCGTAGTGAAAGATGGCCATGGTTTCGTTTTGTTTGTGTAAATTGCTCAAAGGAAATGTTTAATTGAAGAGAGCTCATTATTAGTCTGCTCTATTGATGTCTTTCTATTTCTTCCAATTTTGCAAAAATAGCTATTGTTCACGTTAGTTTGCTGCTGTTTTTCGTTGATTTTTTGTTGAGTTCAGTCTGATCCAGTTTTAGTCATCGTTGAAGAGTCGAGCCAGTATCATTGAGGTTTCCGATTTGAGATTGAACATCCGTCGTGTGAACTCGAGATCTTGTGAATCGGAAAGTTCGGCTGCTTGAGTTACATTTCTGGGCTCGATTTGAAGTCACTGTCCGAGGTTCAATCCGGGCAGATTCACGCCTGGTTCAACCGTCGTTGCTCGACGTCGAGGTCGTGGTTAGACGTTGTTCGACGAGGTTCTGTCGAGTTCTCTATTCCCAAATGTTTCCGGATTCAAGTGTTATTTACTCTCAAGGTACGCATAAAAAATCTATACAGTCATTTGATTTGTAAGGAAATTGTTGGCATTTCAAAAGTCTACTAGAAAATGGTGTAATGCTTTAATGAAGATATAGTCTGTGATCACCTCCATTAACTCATTCCATCATAAGACGATTAACATTTTATTTTCAATTCTAGTCCAATAGCAATCTTCTACTAGCTTAATAAACTATTCGAAATTTTGTTATTGATTTGTGGCATCGTTTAATTTTGGAAGATTTGGTCAGCACGTAGAGTGGTTGTAGTGAGATTTTGATGCATTTAAACTGTTCGAATAAATGAGGCAGTAGAAGAACAAATAAGTGAGATTTTTCATATATGCCTTTGGTATTTGTTTATCTTATTTGGTATGTTATTTCTTACCTCAAGTGCTCAGATGCTTATTTGGAATATTTGTTTTGTCTGACTTTTCCATATTCACATGAATGACTGTTAAGTCAGGGGCTGGGGAAAAATCAAAGCCCGTTAGTGTTGAAACTTGTTCACATCCTTTAGGAATTAGGCTTGGTCAAATATATGAAATTAGGAACTTAAGAGGGAATGCCCTTGAAACTTAGGAAAGGTAATCCATAACTCATGGCCCTTAATATTTTAATCCTTAGAAATCGAGGCGCGCCGTTTAGTTGAATTTCCACGGCCCTCGCAAAGTTGGAAATGTGCTAGTTGCTTTAGGTGCGATTAATAATTGTCATGGCTACGGGTACGGTTCCCCTGATGTGGTCGTGACACCTAACTTCTTAAGTTCGGGTGCGCATTTAGGTGACCTAAATCCTAATCTCGATAAAGTCGAAATGTGTTAACAATCACGGGTGCATTGATTGCGACGGGGTTCGAAACGCATTTTCACGAATCCGTAATTCTTATAAAATAAATAATGGTAGAAAAAAAGGTTTACAAATTGAGACGAGCCTCACCGAACAAAAAATAAATGTGGGGCCCTCAATAAATGGTTATTAAAAAATGATTAGAATTTGGGAGGGCCGTTTAGCGAATTTCAACGGCCTTTTCCCAAAATATATTACATTAGAACCTTTAAGAGCGATTTAATTAATTTAGTTCCTTAAACTCGGGTGCGCATTGATGCGAACCAAATCCAAATCTCGACGAAGTCAAAATGTGTTGACAACGACGGGTGCATTGATTGCGACGGGGTTCGAAACGCGTTTTCACGATGTCGCGATTCTTTTAAAATAAACAATGATAAAAAGTGGTTTACAAATAAAAGGCACATAAGCTAGCATGTATTAAAATCAGATAAAATCAAATGCAACAGTTAAGCGACCGTTCTAGAACCACGGAACCCGGGAATGCCTAACACCTTCTCCCGGGTTAACAGAATTCCTTATTCGGATTTCTGGCTCGCAGACTATAACTGAGTCATATTTTTCCTCAGTTTAGGATTCAACCGGTGACTTGGGACACCATTAATCTCTCAAGTGGCGACTCTGAATATTAATAATAAATCCCGTTCTGATTGTCCTTTAATTGGAAAAATACCTTTACCACACCCTTCACGGAGGTGTAGTAAGAAAAAGGAGGTGTGACAGCTATGGCGACTCTAATGGGGATAAGAACCCAGAACATTTTTGTTCAGTGTTCAGAATTCAAGCTTAGATAAATTGTTGTATTTGGTTACATTTAATTTTCCTACATGTTTCATGCTTAATGTGCTAAATGATTGCCGCTTTGATATTATCTGAACTGTATATAAAATTGTGCCGAAACTCTTCTCTTCTCACTTCCGGGGATGTGCTTACTGGTTGAGACTCCCTATTCTGTTAGTGTCAATATCTTTAAATAAGAAAGAGGCCGGACAAGTTACTAAGCCAGATGGCCTTTTGGTTCCCAGTACGTAGCCCCCTCCTCGACACGAGTTGTCCGCTCGGGTACAAAGTCTAGAACACATACCCAGGTTTTGAACCTAGAATAACTTGACTCCATGCCGGATCCCTAGTAGGAGCGCTTATTTGCATCACGTGCATGTGACTTAGGGGACTCAACACAGGGGTTGGGTCCGTCTAGGACAGGTAACCGAATATGAAAAGACCACCATCATGCATTTTACGTGCACTTATTTGTCTCGGGCCCGCATGCTGACCGGCTTTTAAACATCGGGAATTTTGTGAAATTGAGAAAAAGAGGAAAAGAGAGAAATAGCAGTGTAAAGAATTAATTGTTTAGTTTTAGAAAAACCGATGCCCAAATGTTGTTGAAACTCTGCCGAAATTTGAAAAATAAAAATAAAAAAATGGAAATATTTTATTTTTAATAGTTTGTTTTACTAAAAGCAAAGAAAAATAAAAGAGTCTTTATTTTAGTTTGGGAAAATAGGTTGTTTGTTGAAAATGAAAAAAAAAAGTATTGTTATTTTGTCCGGTTTTCAAAAAATAGAAAAGGAAAATAGTTTGTCTTGCCATGAAAAATGAAAATGATAACAAGAAGTGTGTGTTTTTTTTTTAAAACAGTTTTTTTTTAGTTTATTTTATCTAATGCAAAAAATGAAAATGAAAAAAAAAAGAGTCTTGCTTTTGAAAGTAGTTCTGTTATTTGCTTATGAAACGCTAAAAAATGAAAATGAGAAAAGAGTCTTATTTTAAAATAGTTCGTTAATTTACCCGAACTACGCAGGTTTGATTCTCACAGGGCGTGAGATACGTAGGCAACCCTCATCGGGTCCAACCTCCCCTTTGCCAAAAATAGCTAAAAAAAATGTTTGAGTTTTAATTTTCGTCATAATTAAGTCAGGTGAAGTCATTCTTGTCAGAAATAGCCGAATGTCCCTAAAAGGGCGCCGGAAGGCTGCTTTTGCATAAACAGCCACCTTTGGTCATCTTATAAAGATTTTGGCCGGATAGCTAACGCAACCTTAAAATCTTCGCCCCCGAGGCGCTGAAAGGCCGTGTTTGCAATACCGGATCATTTATTTTAATTTGAAAAAAAAACAAGAAAATGAGTCATAAATAGGTCGGGTGATGCCGTTTCGTCAAGAAAGCCAAATGTTCCCAAACGGGACGTCGGAAGGCTGACTTTGCATAAACAACCACCTTTGGTCATATTTTGATTTTTGACCCTCACAGCCTTAAAATCTTCGCCCCCGAGGCGTTGGAAGGCCGCGTTGGCAATACCGGGTCATTTATTTTAATTTAAAAACCAAGAAAAAGAGTCAGTGGTCAAGTGAATACCATTCGAATTTTGGGTCAAAATTGCCATATAGGGGATTAGAGTATATGGGTCGTTTGATTTTCGAGTCTGTATTTCATCGTTAAGTTGGTCAGTTTTGTTGTTATTATGAAAATGGAAAATTCCAAAAATGTTTTGTTGTCGTTTACCATTTATTTGCAAGAACTACGCATGGTCTGATTCATGCGGGGTCATGATACATAAGCAATCTCCTTAAGATTCGACCACAACAAAAGAAAAAGATGAAAAATGGAAAAGAAGAATTAATAAAAAAAATGGAAAAGATGTTGTTAATAATGAGGACCGACTCAAGCCATTCTAACATGTTTTGTTTTAAATTGTGAAGAAAGTTGAGGTGGTTGGTTGTGGTAAGCTGGAAACACAAGATCTGAGGAAAAATGATAACTGGCATCGAAGCTGTTACGAGTACTCAAGAGACTCAGGGTCAGAGGATTCAACAAGGGTCTACTGTGGTTGAGGAAAATAGAACACTGAAACAACAAATAACCAAAATGCGTCAAGCCTGGGCCAATGGCCAAGGACAGCCTTGTCACGAGTCACGTTTTGCTACACAGCAAGAATAGTACCACTCTCCTGAGTACCACTCGTACTCGTTTGATCTTCCTGCAAGCATCGAGAAGCCTGCCTGAAAGAGGGTACATGAAGAAATAACCCAAAGAGTGAAAATATTAGAACAACAGTTGAAAAACACGCAAGCAATGGCAGGTCAAAAGAGTGTTGCCTTCAGAGATCTATGCATGTTCCCCGATGTCCACTTGCCGCCTGGTTTCAAGATTCCCAAATTTGAAAAGTACAATGGGCATGGAGACCCCATAGCCCACATGAAAAGGTATTGCAACCAATTGAGAGGTGTGGGAAGAAATGAAGAATTGCTCATAGCTTATTTTGGAGAAAGCCTCACAGGAGTAGCATCTGAATGGTTTTTGGATCAAGACACATCTTGCTGGTACGTCTGGGATGACACGGCACGGGCCTTTGTCAAACAGCTTCAATACAATATCGACATCGCCCCAGACCGCATTTCCCTTTCTAACCTGAAAAAGAAACCAACTGAAAGTTTCAGGGAATATTCCATCAAATGGAGAGAGCAGGCAGCTAGAGCTAAGCCAAGCATGGATGACCACGAGTTAATCACTATCTTTTTACAGGCTCAAGAGCCAGATTATTTTCAATACATGACGTCCGCAGTGGGTAAATCCTTCCCGGAAGCAATCAAAATGGGAGAAATAGTGGAGAACGGTCTTAAGACAGGCAGAATTATAAGTCAAACAACTCTCAAAGCTGTAGCTCAGGCTGTTCAAATTGAATCTGGTAACATGAATAAGAGGGATGAAGAAATCATGATGATATCAGGGTGGAGAAGAGGTCCTAGGAGAACATCTCGAAGGTATCTGCAGCCTTATCAGGTTTTCCATGACCCCCCTAAGCATTATTGTCCTCCTCTGAACCTCCCACACTCTGTTGATCCTTCCTAGTATGTTGCCCAGCCATCAAATCACCCAAGAAAGCGAGCACGATTATCACAAAATCTCCACCCGCCTCCGAAAAATTTTCAAGTACCTTATAACCCACATCCAAGCCAGGGGTATGGAAGGGAACAAAAGTTGAAAGATAACTTTACACCAATAAGAGAGTCCTATGCAAGCTTATTTGAGAAGTTAAAACAACATGACATGATTGCACCCATTCCTCCAAATTAGGTGGACCGACATGCAAGAAGCTTTGACTCAACCAAAAGGTGTGAATACCACTCCAATGCTCTGGGGCACGATATGGAAAATTGTCGGGATTTGAAAAGAGAAATAGAAAGGATGATCAAGGAAAATTTGATTCAAGACAGTGGCACCCAGAATATCATGCTGCATCCCTTACATGAGGAGACACACTTGGTGGGGTTGATGCCCGGTGACATAGGGTATGAGAATCCTCTTGGGAACTTGTTGACTGAAGTTCAAGATACTGAGGTAGATAGTGGTCATGGCAATATGGATGTGAAGTTTAGTGGCTAAGATGTCGTGCTTGGTAATTGGAAAGACGCTCCATTCCTAAATCAGCCGGGGAGGAGCTTTGGTGGTCCATTTTGCTGTCATTTCTGTTGTCCAGGTTATTTGCAGGGTTATAATCCGGATATTGTCTTGTGATCAAACCCTCTTATCCTTTCATTTTTTCTAGCTTGTTTAGTCATAGTGGTTCGTTTAGTGTTGTCCATGTGTGTTTTAGGGTTGTACTCCAGTTTGTTTGCTTGTTTTGTTATTTGAATTATTTCATCGTTGTCTAATGCAAATACCGGTCTTTTGTTACTTCCAATCATTTTTCTTTGTTTAATTCTTTTCTATCCTTTTGTTTTGTCTTTTGTGTAATGTTGGTTCTAGTGACATGACATGCATGCATAATTCTCAGTCGAATCTTTAAAAGCTATGTTGGTCGGGAAGCAATGAAACCATTTTGAAGACGATGAGGGCATTTGAGGAAATACAAATAGATTTGGATGTTGTAAAATTTTTTGACGCACGAACCATATGAAAATGGGTCAAAAGAACAAGTCGGCCAAATTGACAGGGGGCCGATCATGGTTATAAGAGCAAAGGTGTTGCCCAATGGCACATTGTAACGACCCGGCCGGTCGTTTTTAGAATTTACGCCCCGATCCCATATTAACTGTTTTCCTTAAGTTCCTTTCTGCAATTTTGGTTTGCCGGGACGTTCGGTATTAGGATTCAGAATATTTTGGGATACTTAGTCCCTAAATGAGAGCTTAATAGTTGAAAAATGGTCAGTATTTGGAGCAGTATGAAGACAATCTCAGAATGGAAATCTGATGGTTCCATTAGCTCCATTAGGTGATTTCAGGGTTGGGACCGTGTTCGGAATGTATTTTGGAAGTCTGTAGCTCATTTAGGCTAGAAATGCCGAAAGTTAGTATTTTGGCGAATTCCGGTTGATAGGTGAAATATTGATCCAAAGGTCGGAATGGAATTCCGAGAGTTACAGTAGCTTCGTTAGGTGATTTTGGTTATGTCTACAAATTTTCAGGTCATTCGGATGTCGTTTGGTTGGGTTTTTGATTGAAAGTGTATTTTGGAAGTTTTAAAGGAACTTAGGCTTGAATTTGATGTAATTCGATGATTTTAGTGTTAGTCGAGGTGTTTTGATGATTGGAACAAGTTTGTATAATGTTTTAGGATGTGTTGGTGCTTTTGGTTGAGGTCCCGGGGGCCTCAGGTGTGTTTCGGGTGAGTTTTGAGCGAGTACGGACATCCCGGAACTTAGAAAATGGAGGGGGCAGCAGTTTTGGCGCGGAGCGCGGTTCTTTTTGTGCTGGGCGTGCTAGCCTGGTGCTGGCCGCGTAAAAGTGACCGTGGCCGCGGTCATGAAGACCTGCAGATCGCTGGTCCTATTTCGGAAGCTTATATCTTTTGATCTACAATGAATTTGGAGGTGATTCAAAAACGAAAGTTGTAGCCCTTCGTGTCTAGTTTCCAGAAACTTATGGCCAAAATACTAAAGTCTGTCAGTGCAGTGAAATTGCTGCACGGCCACGACCATTTTTGTGCGGTCAACACTTCCTGGGCGCGGACCGCGGTCATTTTTGTGCGGTCAGCACCGCCGGAATCCGAAGGGTACTCCATAAATACGAGGTTTTGGGTTTTATTTGATATTTTGACCTATAGAGCTCGGATTTTGGCGATTTTTCGTAGGTTTTTCAAGAAATTCGTTGGGGTAAGTGATTCTAACTCAAATTTGGTTAGAGTGTATGGATATACCATTGAATCCATTATTTAATTAGTGATTTGAGATGGAATTTGGGAAGAAAATTGTGGAATCTTTCACAAATATAAAATGAAGATTTGAAGGACCAAATGGTGTCGGAATTGGAGAAATTTGGTATGGTTAGACTCGTGAGAGTGCGAATTTCTGGAAATGTAAATTTTACCCGGTTCCGAGACGTGGGGCCCGAGGGGTATTTTTGTCATTTTACATAATTTCACGTATTAGCTTAGAATTTAATTATAGAATAAATTACTTGAATTATTATTTACAATATGCCATTTAATTGAATAGATTTGAGCCATTTGGAGTCGGGTACTCGTGGCAAGAGCCTGATTTCAGGTTGACTTGCACTTGGTCGAGGTAAGTGGCTTGTCTAACCTTGTGTATGGGACCTTGTCCCTTAGGATGTGATATTTGATAATTGAATGCCTTGTGCGTGAGGTGACGAGCGCGTACTTGATCTAATTGTTGAAAACCCGAAATTTTACTTAAATATTTGATTTGGATTTTCTTTCATAATTGTTTTGCCTTACTTGCTATTATAGCCTGTGCTAGCGTAGAAGAGTATGTTTAATTAAATCCAAGTTTCCTATTTATTTAAGTTGTCTTAACTGTGGTTACGTGAAGCATGTTAGGCTAGTATCAATTGTTGCCTTGTATTGTTGTACTTAAATTACTGAATAATATCTCTGATGTTGGTTGCGCATTTACATTGGGACTATGGATGCGGAAATTTCGGAGTTCCCCCTTGTTTGTTTACTTTGGGACTACGGGTTTGATTCCCGGGAGATCCCCCTGCACTTTTACTTTGGGACTACAACACGATATTTCGGGAGATCCCCCTGCACTTTTATTTTGGGACTACATAACGATACTCCGGGAGATCCCCCTGCACTTTTATTTTGGGACTACGGAGCGATATTCCGGGAGATCCCCCTGCACTTTTATTTTGGGACTACGGGACGGAATCCCGGGAGGTCCTTGTTGTTGATATGAGGATTGGACTATGGGACGGTATCTTGGGAGATCCATTGGATAGTTAAAAAAAAGGGCTACAGGACGGTATCCTGGGAGACCCTCGTCGGTATTCTTGTACTTTAGCTGTATTTACTCTGTATTTCTGTCTGTCTTGCAGTATTGTATTCCATTGAACTGTCTTACCATATTGTTATATTTTGCTATTTTATTATTTCTACCTCAATATGGCCTTGACCTTTCCTCGTCACTACCCAACCGAGGTTAGGCTTGGCACTTACTGAGTACCGCTATGGTGTACTCACGCCTCTTCTGCGCATGTTTTTCATGTGCAGATCTAGGTACCTCTACGCAGGCGCACTTTCAGTAGCTGCAGGAGCATTTTCGGAGACTTGAGGTATATCTGCCACGTCCGCAGACCGGAGAGTCTCGTTCTCACTCTACCTTACAGTTAGCTAGATGACATTCTATTATTCCTTGTTTTAGACATTTCTGGATGGTTAGAGCAGTATTATGTTTCACTTTTAGTCTGTGTTGCCCGTGGGTTTCCGGGTCTTTGGGATAGTTTCATAATTTTAAAGTGTTGAAGTGTATGTGCCAAGCGGCAACTGTATACGTTACTCGTGTCATTTAGCTTTTGATTAAAATTTCGTAAATGTTGTTACTTCCGTAATTTGTATTAGGCTTACCTAGTCGTGAAGGCTAGGTGCCGTCATGACATGTTCACGATTGGTGAACTGGGGTCGTGAAAAGTTGGTATCAGAGATCTAGATTCATAGGAGTCACGGGACACATGCCGGTATATTAGAGTCTCGCTGATCGGTACGGAGACGTTTGTACTTATCTACGAGAGGCTATGTAACCGTTAGGAAAATTCCACCTCATTTCATTCCTTATCGTGCTTCATTTATTCAGTTGGAACCTATATCATATGTTCTTTTGCATCCACTCGTGTATTGAAATTACGCACTCGGTACCAAGTATGCGCCGACGGTTCGTGATGCTGCAAAGGGATTATAAGGGAGCCAAGAATTTACTCAACCATTGCTACCGAGTGTCTTCCATATCGATAATGCAAAAGTATTAAGAGATCCATTCAATTATGCACATGGGGGTGCACTAGGTTCTAACATTCGGTTGATAAGTAGGGTCTTGAGAAGGTTTACTTAACTGCCTAATCGTCGCAGAAATGGTCGAGTCACGAGGTGGATGTAGATCTAAAGATAGTTGGTGGTAATAAAGACTATATGGTTCGTATGAGATGTCTATTTAGCGAAGGGTACAGCTAGCAACAGAGATACTGGGGGAAGTGAGTTTAACTCTCCTAAGAAGGACATGTACCAAACGAATGTCTTGAGTTGTCTTATGATGATGACGTACAAGCGATAAAGGTTAATATCGTGGATTATCAGGATGTATCTTATGGCTTTGCGCCAAGTGAAAGGAGTTCATTATCAACGATCAACTTGTGGGTCATGTGTCATATCAGATTTGGCCTGCAATGTATTTCAGTGGTATTCAAAAGTTCTCTGAAACTTGCATAAGAGTAAGAGCTGAGATTTGTATGGGATGATGTTGGAACCTTTGATGTTCCTATGTCCATAATAATTCTATATTTCAGTATCAACAGGGAAGTGGAAACGATTTCAAAATACTCGTAGTGCTCCAGTTAATCAGGGCACTCTCATAGGATAATCATCTTTTAATGCACCACTAGCATGGGATTCCTTAAATGGTTATTCTAATTATCTGGCACAGACTCAGTATGAGTGGCCGAACTGCGGATAAGTTGTTATTAATGTGATGATAGTAGAAACATCATGAGAAGTTGTCCCAGACTTGGGAGAAATCTATTTCATCAGAACACACAGTCAACACACTCCATTATAGTTACTAATTTACATACGCTACAAGTTAGAGATGGAGAACAAACAGGTAGATGGCACCTAAGAGGTGGATGCCCGACCCATTGATATAACTACTATAGTGTGGCTGAGGCCATTACACCAGATGGTGTCATTACATGTACAATGCTGATTGTTATAAAAAGATATTTTTCCTTAACTTGATTTTGTTTTAAAAATCGAGGCGAGTCCTTTTAATGTGCTCCACTCATGAGTGAGCTTCGTAATCCTGAGATCTACTCATGTGAATACTCACGTTGGGATGTTATATGGAGATAGCTATCCCTATCATTATGTGCTGGTCACTAAAAATATCTATGAGGCTAAAAGTGACTTTCTATTACTTACTACAGTGGGTTTTGATGTAATTTCAGAATAATTAATTTCAATTGTCAATTATATGGCCTATCGATTTGAGGGTTCATTATATGTTGTGATTCTCTTTGACGAAAATTATTGAAAAGGGAAATAAAGGAAATGAAAATTTTCAGTTGGCGCAATGTGCAAGTACTTGTGATTCAGAGTTGAGGGTGATATCCTCGAATAATTATATGATGTGAAATGCTTTAAACCGAGCTGGAAGCTGCGGTAGATGTTATATAAGGACAAGGTCCTGGCGGTGAAAAGTTATTTGTTTAAAATTCTCATTTTATGAAATTTAAAATTTTATACTATCTTTTAAATGGGAGTCATGCCTGTTAGGCTTATTTGACAATTCTTGTGCATTTTCTTTTCATATTCGGTCATTTTTTTCTTTCATTGTTAACATTGAGTTTTAGCCTACGAGATGGGCGCCCAGGTGGTGTTAAATGTGACTCGTCAATTTGGGTAAGTAATTATTAGATCTTCATGCTTCGTTGTGAGTAAAGCGGAGGTCTGAAATGAGATGTTTGTTAACATAAGGTTAATTGGCAATGTTGTGATTTATGAACAACTATTATGGCCAGAGACATGGTTATTAGCATACAGATGATGTGTTTTATGTCCAGATATCAGCATGATAATGCGATGCTTATAATGATGAGATTATTGTTATTGATATATACATTGTGGTGTTTCATTGGGTTGTGGATGTGTTGTTAGGAGTTGTTTTGGTGTTACTCTGGCAGGTGGATAGGCCAATTACAGAGGAGGCTCTGCCGAAGTTTCTGAAAAATCTGGGAGTTAGAAAAATTTGAGACATTAAGATGTGCGAAGAAAGAGGTAAGTTACGTTGTGCCTTTGAGGACGAATGACCCTAATTGTGGGAGAATGTAACATCCTGGAGAAAATAATTTCGAAGTAATTAAGCGCTATTAAAAGTTGAAGTATGTTGAAATGAGACTAATACAGTGTGACTATGTGGAATTCAGGCCCTATAATGAATGTTAGATGTTGAATTTTGGGTATTTTCCTAAGGTTATAGACTAAGGATGAGGTGAAACCTTCAGTTAATTTGAAGGATCAGTTATAGGAATTTTCTTGAGAAGGGTTTTATTCGGCCTTGTATATCACCTTGGGGGTGCTCCTATTTTGTTTGTTAAAAATAAGGATGGTTCCATGCGTATGTGTATTGATTATCGCCAATTGAACAAGGCTATAGTGAATAACCACTATCCTTTGCCTCTTACTGATGATCTGTTTGACTAGCTTCAGGGCGTACGGGTATTTTCTAAGATTGACTTATGCTCAGGTTACCATCTGTTGAAGGTTCGGGAGCCAACTATCCTGAAGATTGCTTTCAGAACTCAATATGATCATTACGAGTTCCATGTATGTCATTTGGGCTGACCAATGCCCCAGCCGTTTTTGTGCGTTTGATGCACAGAGTATTTCGGCAATATCTTTACTCTTTGTTATTGTCTTTATTGATGAAATTTTGGTGTATTCCCGGAGTCAGGAAAATCATGAGCAGCACCTGAGGACAGTGCTTTAGACTCTGAAAGAAAAGAAAATATATGCAAAGTTTTCAAAATGTAAGTTCTTGTTTAACTCCGTGGCATTCTTAGGTCACGTGGTATCAAGTGAGGGTATTCGAGTGGATCCGAAGAAGGTAGAGGCAGTGTGGAGTTGGCCTAGACCCTCCTCAGCTATAGAGATTCGCAGTTTCCTTTGCTTGGCGGGTTACTACCGTCGTTTTGCGAGGGGTTTCCATCGATTGCAACCTTTATGACTAGATTGACATAGAAGGGTGCTCCATTTCAGTGGACAGAGGAGTGTGAGGCGAGCTTTCAAAAGCTCAAGACAGCTTTGACCATGGCCTCTATTTTGATATTGCCTACTGGTTCGGGGTCTTATACAGTATATTTTGATGCTTCACGGGTTAGCCTTGGAGTGGTGTTGATGCAGGACGGTAGGGGGATTGCCTACGCGTTCAGACCGTTGAAGATACATGAAAAGAATTACCTTGTCCACGACCTTGAGTTAGCTTCTATTGTTCATGCCTTGAGAATCTGGTGTCATTATTTGTACGGTGTGCCTTGTGAGATTTATATTGATCACCGGAGTTTGCTTATAACAACAACTATCAGTCCAGCATCCAGATGGCATCGTATAAGACCTTATATGGTAGGAGATATAGATCTCTGGTGGGTTGGTTTGAGCCGGGAGAGGCTAGATTATTGGGCACATAGATGGTTCAGGGTGCGATGTAGAAAGTTAAAGTGATTCAGGAAAGACTCCGTGCAGCCCAGTCCAGACAGAAGAGTTACGCGGACAAGAAGGTTCGTGATGTGGCATATATGGTTGGCGAGCGTGTTCTGCTTCAGGTCTCGCTTATGAAGGGCGTCATGAGAATTGAGAAGAAAGGGAAATTGAGTCTGAGGTTTATTTACCCTTTTGAGGTATTGAAGCATGTTGGAAAAGTTGCTTAAGACCTTGGCCTACCTCCCATCTTGGCAGGAGTTCATTCGATATTTCAGGTTTCGATGCTCAGGAGGTATTACGGCGACCCTTCGCACGTGTTGGATTTCAGCTCAGTTCAGTTGGACAAGGATTTATCTTAAGTTGAGGAGCCATTGGCTATATTGGATAGACAGATCAGAAAGTTGAGGTCAAAGAGCATTGCTTCAGCAAAAGGTTCAATGGCGGGGTCAGTCGGCCGAGGAGGCGACTTGGGAGACCGAGCGGGATATGCGCAGCCTATACCC
>MU756300.1:41967-78632 GCA_026770625.1 Nicotiana glauca | reverse complement strand
AACTAGTTTATTTTTCTTGAGTGTATTTTCCTAATGCATCATGTGTTGCTAGTTTCTACATTCCTAATGTATTTCTTTATGTTTTTTTTTCTTCTTGTCTTTCATATTTCTTATGATGTATTATTTGTCTTTTTTTTATGAAGAATTTCAAAATTCCCCAGTCACCAGTTGGACTAAAGATTAATAAAGATGATATATGTCTTCTGGATAGTGCTACAACACACACTATTTTAAAAAATAAGAGATATTTCTCTTATTTGGTAATGAAAGAAGCGAATGTTAATACAATATCCGGTAGTACAAGATTAATTGAAGGTTCTGGAAGAGCCAATTTATTACTACCAGGAGGAACAAATTTGGCTCTTGATGAAGTTCTATATTGTAGTAAATCTTAAAGAAACTTATTAAGTTTCAAAGATATTCTCCAAAATGGCTATCATATTAAGACTACAAATGATGAGAAGATTGAATATCTTTATATTACTACAATAATGTACGGTAAGAAATATGCTCTTGAAATGTTATCTGCCCTTTCCACTGGCTTGTACTAAACAAGTATTAGCAGGATTGAAACACATGCCGTAGTAAACGAGAAGTTTACTAATCAAGATAATTTTATTATTTGGCATGAGGGGTTGGGCCATCCTGGTTCTAATATGATGCGTAAAATAATTGAGAACTCACATGGACATGCAATGAAGAATTAGAAGATTCTTCAATTTAAGGAATTCTCTTGTGCTGCATGTTCTCAAGGAAAATTAATTATTAGACCATCAACTATTAAAGTTAGGATGGAATCCCCTGCATTTCTGGAACGTATACAGGGTGTGATATATGTGGGCCCATTCACCCTCCATGTGGACCATTAAAATATTATATGGTTTTGGTAGATGCATCTATATGATGGTCACATGTGTGTTAACTATCAACTCACAATATGGCATTTGCGAGATTGTTGGCTCAAATAATAAAGCTAAGAGCACAATTTCCAGATTATATAATTAAGACAATTCGTCTTGATAATGCTGGTGAGTTTACATCTCAAGCCTTTAATGATTATTGTATTTCAACTGGGACAACCTTCTTTGAGGACCCATCTTTGTGCATTATGATGGAGCAATTGAAACATATCGCACAACCAAAGATCCTAAGATGGGCAATATTTGGCTCCTGACCAAAAGTCAATTGCAATGGGGAGACTTTATGATAACTTGAGGGCCCTATCCGCACATGTGTTGTTGCATGCAAAATAGCATGACCCCATACTGAAATGGGAAGTTTTGTTCACATAAGCATTGGTCTAGCAATTAATTGGAGGCATTTGATCAATGATTCTACTAGACCATTTTGTGTATGAATATGAGCAACCAGATGCTATTATCACTGTCTCATTTAGATCCTCGAACAAATCAATGTGAAAAAGAGGTTCAAAATATTATTCATTTACAAAATATTGCAAATCAATTGCCAGATGGATTCACTAACCTACCAAGGGTGACTAAGTCTCATATTCCAACTGCTTGTCACGACCCGGATTTCTCACCATCAGGAGTCGTGATGGCGCCCACTGTTGGAGCTAGGCAAGCCAAACATTTGAACCTTTTTGAGAAACAACACAACAGTAACGACAGTAATAAACCTTTAGATAAAAGCGGAAGTCTAAAATTTCACTACCCAAGACTGGAGTCGCTATCTCACAAGCCACTAAAGAGTGCTACAAATAAGGCTGAATGGAAAATAAATAATGTCTGTTTCAGTACAATGAAAACAAACTAAAAATATGGAAAGGGACTTCGACCTGCGAACTCCAACTAGGCTACCTCGTAAGTCCCTAGAATGAAGTCAGCTCCCGATTAGTATACTACTGATGTGGTCCAAAAGCTGCTCCGGTAAAGTGATCTATGCAAAAAGCACAGAAGTGTAGCATCAACACAACCGACCCCATGTTCTAGTAAGTGCCTGGCCTAACCCCGGCGAGGTAGTGACGAGGATAGACAGGACTACCAATCAACTTGTGCAGTTCAATATATATATGTGCAATAAAAGGAAAGAATACCAAAACCAATAGTTAAAAGTGAGGGAAGCATGCAATGGGGAGTACAATCCGAATATAAAAGTCATCAACTTAAATAAGAAACAAGACATAACAATAATTAACAAAAACATGGTTTCACGGAATCAACCTTCGTGCTTGTACTCTCATCCTCAACCAAATAAATCAAATAAAATGCACGACATCACCCTTCGTGTTTCCCTCACATAACTCTCATTTCACGGCCCGGAATGATCCTTCGTGCAAATATAATCAAACAATGGGACGAAATGACCCTTCGTGCATAATATAATGAACAATGGCACGGAATGTCCCTTCGTGCTTAATATAATCAACAATCGCACGGAATGTCCCTTCGTGTTTAATATAATCAACAATGGCACGGAATGACCCTTCGTGCATAATATAATCCACAATGGCACGGAATGACCCTTCGTGCATCATCACTCTTCCTCACCCAAACAGCAATCACAATCAAACGGGTGAGGGAAATTAATAATAACAAGAAAGGTCCCCGCAAGGGAAATACACAATTAAACAGCTAAATCCCGACAAGGGAGATAATCAAATCTCTTTCCAATTCTTCGATTTCTTACTCGATAGTATTTTATCATTTGAGCCAACGCTCCAAAGAATTCACAATTCATAATTAATCTTCAAAACTCTTCATATTATGTTGAAAATCATTAATTAGCTTGGAAGAGTCCCAAATTATACAATACAAGTACCAACAAAGACCCAGCATGCTAGATACTGGTGTATAGATACTCGTCACCATGCCTATACACCGTACTCGATCATTTGGCAAATAACAATTAATAATACTATAATCCTATTTCCTCAAGCCAAAGTTAGATCAAACACTTACCTCAAATGCTCCAAAAATCCACTCAAGCCTCTAGTATAGCTTTACCCCTCCAATTCACCACCAAACCGCTCGAATCTAATCACAAATTACTTGAATGTATTAACAAATGCTACTTGAATCAATTTGAATGCATGAAAATGAATTTTCCAAAGTTTGTTCCAAAATCCCCAAAATGCCCTCGGGTCCACGTGATCAAAACCGAAGGTTCGAACCAAAAACCGATTACCCATTCCCCCATGAACTCAGATATATAAGTTATTTTGGAATTGGGCCACCAATTAAGGTCCAAAACCCCCAATTTTAGAAACCCTAGGTTCTACCCTAAGTTCCCAAATTCCCCTATTAAAATCTTTGTTTTGAAGTTGAAATTATGTTTAAAGATGTTAAGAAGTAAATAAAATGGGTTAGATATCACTTACCAATCGTTTTGAAGATGAAGAATCGTTTGGAAAATCGCCTCTTATGTTTTTGGGTTTTGAAAAAGTGTAAAATGACTGAAAATCTCGCATTTATATACTTTACTAAAGGACCAGCGCGGACTGCACAAAAAATGTCCCGCGGCCACGCCAAGAAAGGTGGGGAAAAACGACTCTCTAAACCAACCCAGCGCGGACCGCACGATTTTGTTGCGCGGTCGCGCTGGTGGACTTGCACCTGGAGCCTTCTCTGAATCTCCCAGCGTAGACCGCACGAACTTGGTGTGCGGCCGCGCTGGTCAAACAAAGGCTGAGGACCCCTTTTAACCTGGCCACGCGAACTGCACCGCGGCCGCGTGCCTTCCATCACGTACTGCGTGGAAATGACCGCGACCGTGCTAGGGCCTGCAACACTGCAACATTTTATACTTTAAGCCTAAGGCCTCCCGGGACCTACTCAAAACTCACCCGAGCCCTCGGGGCTAAAAACCAAACATACACACTAACTCAATAATATCCTACGAACTCATCTGTACGATCAAATTGCCAAAACAATATCGTATACGTAGCATTAAGCCTCAAAACACATGATTTTCTTCTATGTTTCATTAACTTTCAAATTTGGAACTTATAGTCCGAAACACGTCAAACGACGTCCGTTCTCAACCAAACTTTATAGATAGCGCTTAACGCATATTTAAGACTTGTACCGGGCGTCGTAACCAAAATACAATCCCGATACCATCACTTATTGATCAAATTTCATTTTCATTTTCCTTAAATATTTTCAGAAGACAAATTTCATGGAAAAATTCATTCCTCGGGCCTGGGACCTCAGAATTCGATTACGGGAAAACGCCCAAGTACCATATATTTCTACGGACTCTCCGGGACCGTCAAATCACGGGTCCGGGTCCGTTTACCAAAAATGTTGACCGAAGTCAACTTTAATCGTATTAACATATTTCAACATAAAAGCTTTCCGGCTACGCGCCTAGACTGCGCATGTGAATCGAGGAAACTATAAGTGAGGTTTTCAACGCCTCGGAAGCGCGGAAAAAAGGAGAGAAATCCGGTGATGACCCTTTGGGTCGTCACATTCTCCACCTCTAAAACAATCATTCGTCCTCGAATGGACAAAAGAAGAAGTACTTGAGTCAGGGAATAGATGAGGATAACGGCTCCGCATATCAGACTCGGACTCCCAGGTCGATGACTTAGGAGGCTGACCTCTCCATTGGACACGCACTGAAGGAAAACTCTTCGACCTCAACTGTCGAACCTGCCGGTCTAGAATGGCTACCGGCTCCTCCTCGTAAGACAGATCCTTGTCCAACTGGACAGTGCTGAAATCTAACACGTGGGCTGGATCGCCGTGATACCTCCGAAGCATGGACACATGAATCACTGGATGCACGGCTGACAAGCTAGGTGGCAAATCAAGTTTGTAATCCACCTCTCCCACACTATCAAAGATCTCAAATGGGACGATGAACCTAGGGCTAAGTTTGCCCTTCTTCCCCAATCTCATCACGCTCTTCGTAGGCGATACACTAAGCAATACCCGCTCACCAACCATGAAAGCTACATCTCAAACCTTACGATCCGCATAACTCTTTTGCCGTGACTGAGCCGAACGAAGCCTTTCCTGAATGATCTTGGCCTTATCCAAGGCTTCTTGAACTAAATCTGTACCCAATAATCGAGCCTCTCCCGGCTCAAACCATCCGACTGGAGACCGACATTGCCTACCATACAACGCCTCATATGGAGCCATCTGAATACTGGACGGGTAGTTGTTATTGTAGGCAAACTCTGCTAAAGGAAAAAATTGGTCCCACGAGCCTCCAAAGTTAATGACACAGGCTCGGAGCATATCCTCCAATATCTAAATAGTCCTCTCGTACTGGTCATCCATCTGAGGATGGAACACTGTGCTCAATTGAACCTGGGTGCCTAACTCTTGCTGAAATGCTCTCCAAAAGTGCAAGGTAAACTTTGTACCCCGGTCCAAAATGATAGATACTGTCACCCCAAGAAGGCAAACAATCTCTCGGATGTAGATCTCAGCTAACCTCTCCGATGAATAAGTGGCTGCAACAGGAATGTTGTGTTCTAACTTGGTCAGCCTATCAACAATGACCCAAATAGCATCAAACATCTTCCGAGTCATCAGAAGTCCGGCAACAAAATCCATATTAATCCTCTCCCACTTCTACTCGGGATGCTCTATCCAATAAAACAAACCACCAGGCCTCTGATGCTCATACTTGACCTGCTGACAGTTCAAACACCTAGCCACATACGCAACAATATCTTTCTTCATCCTACGCCACCAATAATGTTGCTGCAATTCCAGGTACATCTTCGCGGCGCCGGGTGAATAAAATACTGAGAACTGTGGGCCCCCGCTAAGATGAACTCTCGAATCTCATAGACATTGGGCACACAAACTTGCCCCTGCAACCTCAAAACACCATCATCATCTAAAGTCACCTTCGTTGCACCTCCACGATGCACCGTGTCTCTTAGGACATATAAATAGGGATCATCAAACTGTCGATCACGGATACGCTCCAATAATGAAGAACGAGCAATCGTGCAAGCTAACACTCTGCTAGGCTCAGAAATGCCAAACCTCACAAATCGATTGGCCAAGGCCTGAATATCCGAAGCAAGTGGCCTATGGCTGACAGGAACATAAGCAAGACTACTCATGCTGGCTGATTTCCTACTCAATGCATCGGCCACCACATTGGCTCTCCCCGGGTGGTACAAAATAGTAACATCATAATCTTTCAACAACTCCAACCACCTCCTCTGCCTCAATTTCAACTCCTTTTGCTTGAACAAGTATTGAAGGCTCTTGTGATCCGTGTACACCTCACACGTCACACTATATAGACAATACCTCAAAATATTCAAAGCATGAACAATGGCTGCCAACTCTAGATCATGAAATGGATAATTTTTCTCGTGGATCTTCAATTTCCTCGAAGCATAAGCAATGACTCTTCGATCTTGCTTCAATACCGCACCAATACCAATACGGGAAGCATCACAATAAATTGTATAAGGCCATGAGCCTGAGGGAAAAACCAATATCTGTGTCGTAGTCAGAGCTATCTTGAGCTTTTGAAAGCTCTCCTCACACTCATCTGACCACCTAAAATGGGCACCCTTCGTGGTCAACCTGGTCATCGGGGCTGCTATAGATGAAAACCCCTCCATAAACTGGCGATAATAACGTGCTAACCCCAAGAAACCCCTAATCTCGGTCGCTGACGCTGGTCGATGCCAATTCTTGACTTCCTCAATCTTCTTCGGGTCCACCTGAATACCCTCTACTGATACAACATGACCCAGAAATGCAACTGAACTCAACCAGAACTCGCACTTCGAGAACTTAGCATACAACTGACTATCCTTCAGGGTTTAAAGAACCACTTAGAGGTGTTGCTCGTGCTCCTCCCGGCTGCAGGAGTACACCAGAATATCATCAATAAAGACTATCACGAACAAGTCTAGATATGGTCGGAACACTCGGTTCATCAACTCCATAAATGTTGTTGCGCATTGGTCAACCCGAATGACATGACCAAGAACACATAATGCCCATACCGAGTGCGAAATGCTGTCTTAGGGACATCAGATGCCCTAATCCTCAGCTGTTGGTAGCCAAATCTCAAGTCTATCTTTGAGAACACCTTTACACCCTGAAGTTGGTCAAATAAATCATCAATCCTCGGCAGTGGATACTTGTTCTTTATCGCCACCTTGTTCAATTCCCGGTAATTAATGCACATCATCATCGATCCATCATTTATCTTTACAGAAACACTAGGCCTGATAAAACCCTTCTCTAGCAAATCTTGCATCCGATACTTTAACTCCTTCAACTCTGGCGGGGCCATGCGATACGGCAGAGTAGAAAAGGGCTACGTGCTTGGGGCCAGATCAATACAGAAATCAATATCCCTGTCGGGTGGCATACCCAACAGATCTGAAGGGAAAACCTCTGGGAACTCTCGAACAATAGGAACAGAGTCAATAGAAGGAACCTCTACGTTGGAATCGTGAATATTTGCCAAATAAGCTAAACACCCCCTATCGACCATGCGTCGAGCCTTTAAATATGAAATAACACTACGCGTGGCATGTCATGGCGTGAAAATCCAAGATAGCATCATACGAAGACAGCTAATCCATCCCTAATATAACATCGAAATCCACCATGTCTAGAAGCAATAAATCAACACGGGTATCAAGACACTCAAACACTACCACACAGGAATAATGAACTCTGTAGACCACTATAGAATCACCCACTAGTGTAGATACATATACAGGAATACCTAAGGCATCACTAAGCATAGCCAGGTAGGGTGCAAAATAAGACGATACATATATATACGTAGACCCGGGGTCAAATAGCACTGAAGCATCCCTAACACAAACCAGAATAGTACATGTAACAACAACATCTGAAGACTCAACGTCTGGCCTGGATGGCAAAGCATAACACTGGGGCTGGGCCCCACCTCCCTGAACCATGTCTTTAGGACGATCGACTACTGGCTAACCTCTACATCTGTCGGTCTTAGCTCTACCTATATGGTCTCTACCTCCACCTCAATGATCCTTACCCCCGCCTCTAGCTGGGTGGGCGAGCTGTGGATCACCTGATGCCTGAATCATGGGGCGAGGGCCCTGCCGCTGAGAGCTGCCCGAGGCTCGAGGGCAAAACCTGACAATGTGACCGGGGTCACCACAACTATAACAAGACCTCGGCTGTTGCGACTGTTGGCCCTATCGACCTGAATGTCCCACCCTAAAGCTCTGAAGTGGAGGTGCACTGATAGGTTGTTGATCTGACTAAGGCTGTTGAGAACCACCAATGCCTTGAGTACCATGAAAAACCTGGAATGTTGACTGAAAGGGTCTGGGTGAATGGCCTCTACCATAAGAATCCCTACTTCCAAACGAGGAACCACTGAACCTACCAGAATGACGAGGCCTCTTATCCGACATCTGACTACCTCCCCGTGCAAGGTCCTTCTCAACCCTACGGGCCGCATTGGCCGCCTTCTAAAAGGAAATATCACTACCAGCTCCCATATACATCTGGAGACGGATCGACTGAATCTGTCCATCAATAAATGTCTGAACCCTATCTCACTCTGTGGGGAGTATCACAATAGCATGGCGTGCCAAATCAACAAATCGAATCTCAAACTGTGTAACTGTCATGGAGCCCTGCTGGAGGCACTCAAACTGTCTGCGAAGTGCCTCCCGTTTAGTGACTGGGAGAAACCTCTCCAAAAATAACTATGTGAACTGATCCCATGTCAAAGCTGGAGACCCTTTCGGTTTAGATAGGCAATAATACCTCCACCAAGTCTTAGCGGATCCTACAAGACGAAAGATGGAAAAATCGACCCCATTGATCGCCACAATACCCATGGTCCTAAGGATCTCATGGCAGCTGAATAGGAAATCATGTGGATCCTCCGATGAAGCACCGCTGAAGGTGGTGGTGAAGAGCTTGGAGAACCTATCAAGTCTCCATAAAGCATCTGAGGACATAGCCGTTCCATCGCCGGGCTGGGCTGTGGTACCTGGCTGAGCTGTCATAGCTGGCTGAACCACTAGGACATAAGTTTGGGGAGCTACCTGCTCCAGAGTACGTGTAAGAGTCTGAACCCCTCATCCAGCCTGAGAAGTGGTTGGCACTACTAGCAGCAAACCCGATGTAGTGACACTCTCTATAAAGCCTACCAATCTAACTAGAGCGTCCTAAAGATCTGGGGTGACCATGACCCCTCCTAGGACCTGAGCTGGCCCCACTGGAGTTGTTGGGGATGGAACTTCCTCATCGTAGTTATTATGAGGCTCCACCTCTGTGACTACTACCCGGGGCTGAGCTCTGCCCCTACCTCAGCTTCTAGCACGGCCTCGGCCTCTGCCCCTCGCAAGAGCTACTGCCGGGGGCTCGGGCTGCTGCGCGGTAAAAGAGGAAGCACGTGTTCTCGCCATCTACGAGAGAACAGAGTAGAAAGACAGTCAGTATTTGAAAAACATAATCACACGACAAGAAAGAACAAAAGTGAAACTTTTCCTAACTCCGTAGCCTCAGAGATAGACACAGACGTCTCCATACTGATCCCTCAGACTCTACCAAGTTTGTCCGTGAGTAACGAGACCTATGCAACCTAGAGCTGTGATACCAACTTGTCACGACCCGGATTTTTCACCATCGGGAGTCGTGATGGCACCCACTGTTGGATCTAGGCAAACCAAACATTTGAACCTTTTTGAGAAACAACACAACTGTAACGACAATAATAACCCTTTAAATAAAAGTGGAAGTCTAATATTCCACTACCCAAGACTGGAGTCGCTATCTCACGAACCACTAAAGAGTCCTACAAAGAAGGCTGAATGGAAAATATATAATGTCTGTTTTGGTACAATAAAAACAAACTAAAAATATGGAAAGTAACTTCGGCCTGCGAACGCCAGCTAGGCTACCTTGTAAGTCCCTGGAATGAAGTCAGCTCCCGATCAGTATACTACTATTGTGGTCCAAAAGCTGCTCCGGTAACGTGATCTGTGCAAAAATCACAGAAGTGTAGCATCAGCACAAGCGACGCCAAGTGCTGGTAAGTGTATGGCCTAACCCCGACGAAGTAGTGACGAGGCTAGACACAACTACCAATCAATATGTGAAGTTAGATATATATATATATATATAAATATATATATATATATATATATATATATATATATATATATATATGCAATAAAAGGAAAGAATACCAAAACCAATAGTTAAAAGGGAGGAAAGCATGCTATGGGGAGTATAATCCGGATATAAAAGTCATCAACTTAAATAAGAAACGGGGCACAACAATAAGTAACATAAACAAGAAATCCAATAGTTCCACGGCATCAACCTTCGTGCTTTTACTCTCATCCTAACCCAAAGAAATAAAATAAAATGCACGGCATCACCCTTCGTGCTTCCCTGACATAACTCTCATTTCATGGCCCAGAATGATCCTTCGTGCAAATATAATCAAACAATGGCACAGAATGACGCTTCGTGCATAATATAACCCACAGTATCACAGAATGTCCCTTCGTGCTTAATATAATCAACAATGGCACGGAATGTCCCTTCGTGCTTAATATAATCAACAATGGCACGGAATGACCCTTCGTTCATAATATAATCCTCAATGGCACGGAATGACCCTTCGTGCATCATCACTCTTCCTCACCCAAACAACAATCACAATCAAACGGGCGAGGGAAATAAATAATAACAAGAAAGGTCCCGGCAAGGGAAATACACAATTAAACAGCTAATCCCGGCAAGGTAGCAATAACAACAACTTACACATCCCGGTAAGGGAGATAATAACATCTCTTTCCAATTCTTCCATTTCTTACTCGATAATATTTTATCATTTGATCTAACGCTCCAAAGAATTCACAATTTATAATTAATCCTCAAAACTCTTCACATTATTTTGAAAATCATTAATTAGCTTGGAAGAGTCCCAAATTATACCAATACAAGTACCAACAAAGACCCACGGTCATGCTAGACACCGATGTATAGATTCTCGTCACCATGCCTATACACCGTACTCGATCATTTGGTAAATAACAATTAATAATACTCTAATCCTATTTCCTCAAGCCAAAGTTAGATCAAACAGTTACCTCAAATGCTCCAAAAATCCACTCAAGCATCTAGTATATCTTTACCCTTCAAATTCACCACCAAACCGCTCAAATCTAATCACAAATTACTTGATGTATTAACATATGCTACTTGAGTCAATTTGAATGCGTGAAAACGAATTTCCCAAAGTTTATTCCAAAATCCCCAAAATGCCTTCGGGCCCACGTGGTCAAAATCCGATGTTCGAACTAAAACCCGATTACCAATTACCCCATGAACTCGGATATATAAGTTATTTTGGAATCGAACCCTAAATTGAGGTCCAAAACCCCCAATGTTAGAAACCCTACGTTCTACCCTAAGTTCCCAAATTCCCTCATTAAAATCTTTGTTTTGAAGTTGAAATTATGTTTAAAATGTTAAGAAGTAAAGAAAATGGGTTAGAAATCACTTACCAATCGTTTTGAAGATAAAGAATCGTTTGGAAAATCACCTCTTATGTTTTTGGATTTTGAAAAACTGTAAAATGACTGAAAATCTCGAATTTACATACTTTACTAAAGGACCGGCGCGGACCGCACAAAAATGTCCTACGGCGACAAGGAAGGGGGAAAACAACTCTCTGAACCTACCCAGCGCTGACCGCACGATTTTGGTGTACGGTCGCGCTGGTGGACTTTCACCTTGGGCCTTCTCTGAATCTCCCAGCACGGACCGCACGAACTTGATGTGCGGCCGCACTGGTCAAACCAAGGCTGAGGACCCCTCTAAGCCTGGCCACGCGGACCGCGCAAACTGCACCGCGGCCGCGTACCTTCCAGCGTGGACCGCGCCAAAATGAACGCGACCGTGCTGGGGCCTGCAACACTGCAACATCTGATACTTTAAGCCTAAGGCCTCCCGGGACCTACTCAAAACTTACCCGAGCCCTCGCGGCTCCAAACCAAACATACACACTAACTCAATAACATCCTAATATCTCATTTGTGCAATAAAATTGCAAAAACAACATCATATACGTAGAATCAAGCCTCAAAATAAATGTCAGACGACGTCTGTTCCCAACCAAACTTTATAGATAGCTCTTAACGTATATTTAAGACTTGTACCGGGCGTCGGAACCAAAATACGAGCCCGATACCATCACTTATTGATCAAATTTCATTTTTATTTTCCTTAAACATTTTCATAAAACAATTTCATGGAAAAATTCATTCCTCGGTCCTGGGACCTCGGAATTCGATTTCGGGCATACGGCAAAGTCCCATATTTTTCTACGGACCTTCCGGGACCGTCAAATCAAGGGTCCGGGTCCATTTACCAAAAAGCTTGACCGAAGTCAACTTTAATCATATTAATATCAAAATTCTTCAAATCTTTCACATATTTCAACATAAAAGCTTTCCGGCTACGCACCCGGACTGTGCACGTGAATCAAGGCGACTATACGTGAGGTTTTCAAGGCCTCGGAAGCTGGAAAAAAGAGAAAAATTCGGTGATGACCCTTTGGGTCGTCACATTCTCCACCTTTAAAACAACCATTCGTCCTCGAATGGACAAAATAATAAGTACCTAAGTCACGGAATAGATGAGGATAACGGCTCCGCATATCTGACTTGGACTCCCATGCCGATGCCTTAGGAGGCTAACCTCTCCACTGGACACGCACTGAAGGAAAACTCTTCGATCTCAACTGTCGAACCTACCGGTGTAGAATGGCTATCGGCTCCTCCGCGTAAGACATATCCTTTTCCAAATAGACAGCGTTGAAATCTAACACGTGGGCTAGATCGTCGTGATACCTCTAAAGCATGGACACCTAAAACACTTGATACATGGCTGACAAGCTAGGTGGCAAGGTAAGTCTGTAACCCATCTCTCCCACACAATCAAGGATCTCAAATGGACTGATGAACCTAGGGTTAAACTTTCCCTTCTTCACGAATCTCATAACGCCTTTCATAGGCAATACACGGAGCAATACCCGCTCACCAACCATGAAAGCTACATCTTGAACCTTACAATCCGCATAACTCCTTTGCCGCGACTGAGCAGAACGAAGCCTGTCCTGAATGATCTTGACCTTATCCAAGGCCTCCTGAAGTAAATCTGTACCCAATAACCGAGCCTCTCCCGGCTCAAACCATCTTACTGGAGACCGACATCGCCTACCATACAACGCCTCATTTAAAGCCATCTGAATGTTGGACTGGTAGTTGTTGTTGTAGGCAAACTCTGCTAAAGGCAAAAACTGGTCCCACGAGCCTCCAAAGTCAATTACACAGGCTCGGAGCATATCCTCGAATCGAGGCAACTATAAGTGAGGTTTTCAAAGCCTCGTAAGCGCGAAAAAAAGGAGAGAAATCCGGTGATGACCCTTTAGGACATCACAATGCTAATGCTCCAATTCGAGTTGATATCCCGGCAGGACAATTAATTAAAGCAAATGACTCTAAGACATGCTTGAAACATGGTAGACCATTCAATTCTAAAAATAAAAATCCTCGAAGAAGAAAAGGAGAAAGTGATCAAAGTGAACATAACACAGAGGTAGTGGATCGAGAAGAACCCCAAGAAGTAACAAATGATAAGATCTTAGAGAAGGTCCAGGTACCTAAAAATAATGAAAATGAAGAGATATCAATAAGTTACGTCTCAACCGGGAAAAGATGGAATCGAAGTAATGTTGTTATCGATAACATTTTTGCTTATAATGTTGTTGTTGAAATAATGCAACAAGATGAGGATTTTGAACCAAAATTTGTCAATGAATATAGATAGAGAAATTATTGGCCAAAATGGAAAGACGCTATCCAGGCAGAGTTAACATCACTTGGAAAAAGTGAAGTCTTCGGACCCATAGTTCGAACACCTGAAAGGAAAAAACCAGTAGGGTATAAATGGGTTTTTGTGCGAAAACAAAATGATAAAAATAAAGTCGTTAGATATAAAGCGCGACTTGTGGCCCAACGATTTTCCCAAAGGCCTGGAATTGATTATATGGAGATATATTATCTTGTAGTGGATTCTATCACCTTCAGGTATCTCATAAATATGGCAATGCAAGAAATACTTGATATGCATCTAATAGATGTTGTTACAGCCTATTTGTATGGATCATTAGACAACGAATTTTTTATGAAAGTACCTGAGGGATTTAAAGTGCCAGAAGCATATTAAAGTTTTCGAGAAACTTTTTCAATAAAGCTTTAGAAATCTTTATATGGATTGAAACAATCAGGTCGTATGTGGTACAATCGTCTAAGTGAATACCTGTTGAAAGAAGGGTACAAGAATGATCCAATTTCTCCTTGTGTCCTTATAAAAAAGGTCTGGATCTAAATTTGTTATAATCGTCGTATATGTTGATGATTTAAATATCATTGGAACTCATGGGGAGCTTCCAAAAATAGTAGACTGTTTGAAAAAGAATTTGAAATGAAAGATCTTGGAAAGACAAAATTTTGTCTTGGTCTACAAATTGAGTATGTGAAATATGGAATATTTGTCCATCAATCAAGATACACCGAAAAGATTTTAAAGTGATTCTATGTGGATAAAACACATCCATTGAGTACCCCAATGGTTGTGAGATCACTTGATATAAAGAAAGATCTATTCCGACCTCATGAAAATAATGAAGAGCTTCTTGGTGTCTAAGCACCATATCTTAGTGAAATTGAGGCATTAATGTATCTTGCCAATAATTCCCGACCATATATAGCTTTCTCAGTAAGATTATTGGAAATATTTAGTACTTCGCCAACATAAAGGCATTCGAATGGTATTAAACATATATTCAGATACCTCCAAGTAACAATTGATATGGGTTTATTTTATTCAAATGAATCCAAGCCATCATTGATTGGTTATGCAGATGCAGGATATTTGTCTGATCCAGACAAAGGTCGATCTCAGACAGACTATTTATTTACAAGTGGAGGTATAGCCATATCATGTCGTTCGACAAAACAAACTATGGTTGATACTTCTTCAAATCTTGCAGAGATAATAGCAATTCACGAAGCAAGTCGAGAATGCGTTTGGTTAAGATCTATAACTCAACACATTTGGGAAACATATGGTCATTCTTCGAAAGAGAATATTCCAACAATATTATATGAAGATAGGGATTCATCCATATCTCAATTGAAAGGAGGATATATCAAAGGAGATAGAACAAAACACGTTTCACCGAAATTCTTTTTCACTCATGATCTTCAGAAGAATGGTGAAATAGATGTACAACAAGTTCGTTCAAGTGATAATTTGGCTGATCTGTTCACTAAGGAATTACCAACCTCAATATTTGAAAAGTTGATATATAAGATTGGAATGCGTCATCTTCGAGACATTAAGTGATTTTTCATTAGGGGGAGTAACTACACGATGCACTCTTTTTCTTAACCAAGGTTTTGTCCCACCGGATTTTCCTAGTAAGGTTTTTAATGAGGCAGCAAGCAATGCATATTATAAATAACTATGTACATCCCAATATTTTTTTTGTAACTTTTTATTGAGGCACATATCTTACATGGACATCCAAGGGGGAGTGTCATGAATAATTTATACATTGGATACTACATTGGATGACCATGTTGTGAATAACTTAAAGATTAAATTTTCTACTTTATATCCATCATCTTTACTTTTTATGCCTATAAAAGGTCATGTAATTGCAATGAAAAAATACACCAAAGTGAAAGAAGAAAACTCTTCTCCCTTCTTTCTATGTCTTCTTATTTACATTTTACTATATTGCTTTTATTTTATAACACTTTTTAATATTTAAGTAGCAAAATGATTTTTTTGCATGGATAAAGCATAAAGTTACACTTACCTCAATTCCTACTGATAATTCACTGATAAACTACTAGTTTAAACGTTAACAGTTTATTTGGATGGTTGTTACCCGTGGCGGAGGCATAATCTTCACGAAGGGGGTTCAATTTTTTTTAGCTAGTAGGAATTGAATCTATTCCTTATGAAGGTTTTGAACCCCCCTTACCACTAAACTACACTTTTTGGTTGTCTTAAGAAGGTTCAAAACTTAATATATAGAGGTAAAAAATAAATTTTGCCTTATATATACAGTGCAATTTTCCGACGAATCCGACCCCCTAAATCCGCCTCTGGTTGTTACCTGTTGCATTGTATTGTATCGTTATATCCATTGTTAGGTAATGACGAAAAATGTCACTTTATAGAATATTGACTGATTTTGATGCGGATGCATCATTACTTTATATGTTTCTATCTTCTGCCCTCTTTTATTATTAAATAATCATATTTTATTATTTATCCTATATTTTAATATAATAATTTAACCTCGTACGTTACTTTTTTTTATTTGTAATATTACAAGTTTATTCTTTATATTTTTGGTGTATGACATTATGAAATAATGGAAAACAATACAATCTATCAGTACAATAAAATATAATATTGTATGATAGGTTTTGAAATGATACATAACAACCATCCAAACAAACTATAAAGTGGTAGATTTAATTATGGAACAAATTCAGTTGAGTAAAACTAAAAGAACGAGAAAGTACTACTGTGTTTTGATGATATTTTCTCAACAAACAAATGACAGAAGTCTCCAATATGAAACATAAAATGAATTCTAGCCCCAAAAATGAAAAAAAAAAAAAAAGCAAAGTCAAACCAAAAGGCAAGCAACTTTTTTTTCTTTTCCTTTGATTAAATGTGAATGCCATCTATAAATCTGTATGAACTGAAATCTGAAAATACAATTAATCAGTCTTCGATACAATTGCTCTAATACCAAGTGTCAAGTGATAATTGTTTGACTTAAAATGTTATCGGACAATATTTAAGCAAATCAATCAAATATGTGAAAAGAGGTAAATCATAGTCAACCCTAATTGATACCGAATTAAGAATTGAAGCAACAAGATAGCCAATTTAATAGAGACAATATTTGAGAAACTTTATTGATTATGAAAACTGACTCTGCCTCTCCATGGAGAGGTTCGGGGAATATAAGTTTGCTTTATTTCTTCCAGATCGGTGTTGCCTTTCCTTGGAAAGGTTCCGAGAAACTTTATTGATTATGAAAACTGACTCTGCCTCTCCTTGGAGAGGTTCAGGGAATATAAGTTTGTTTTCTTTCTTCCAGATCGGTGTTGCCTTTCCTTGGAAGGTTCCGAGAAACTTTATTGATTATGAAAACTGACTCTGCCTCTCCGTGGAGAGGTTCAGGGAATATAAGTTTGTTTTCTTTCTTCCAGATCGGTGTTGCCTTTCCTTGGAAGGTTCCGAGAAACTTTATTGATTATGAAAACTGACTCTGCCTCTCCGTGGAGAGGTTCAGGGAATATAAGTTTGTTTTCTTTCTTCCAGATCGGTGTTGCCTTTCCTTGGAAGGTTCCGAGAAACTTTATTGATTATGAAAACTGACTCTGCCTCTCCGTGGAGAGGTTCAGGGAATATAAGTTTGTTTTCTTTCTTCCAGATCGGTGTTGCCTTTCCTTGGAAGGTTCCGAGAAACTTTATTGATTATGAAAACTGACTCTGCCTCTCCTTGGAGAGGTTCAGGGAATATAAGTTTGCTTTCTTTCTTCCAGATCGGTGCCGCCTTTCATTGGAAAGGTTCCGAGAAACTTTATTGATTATGAAAACTGACTCTGCCTCTCCTTGGAGAGGTTCAGGGAATATAAGTTTGTTTTCTTTCTTCCAGATCGGTGTTGCCTTTCCTTGGAAAGGTTTTGGGAAACTTTCAATCTCTGGATTTCTCAAGCCTTCTTTGAAGAGGAGGAATATTCTTTTTTTTATTAGAAATAAAGTGGGAGAGAGTCGTGAATCCAGACTTGAAACGGTGGCCCCCCACCCCTGGAAATGATTCATCATCCCTCTTTATAGTTGGAGGCCTTTCACCCATCGGCCGCTTCCTTGGTTGACCATGTCGAGGGGCGTCGTTCCCTTCATGGGGGGGTCGACCTTAACGTTTGCTTTGTAGTTAATGCGGATTGGACAAGGTTACGCCCACTTATTCATTGCACTGGGAACTACATTTGAGGATGTGGTCGATACCACGTCGGTCGAGTGGTCAGATTTCTGACCAATACAGTTAGTCCCTCCATTCATCGGGGTTGTACCCTGTCGACCTCGACAGACGGTATTGGGATTCTGGTTCATATTTCCTTAGCAACGCCATGGGTTCCGAAACAGCATAGAGGGTGTTCATCGACGTCCACATACCGTTGTGGCATTTTCGAAGAAATGGCGGTTGATAAAAGGAGCATCGCTTCACGTGTACGGTCATGATGGCGCTTGACAATCATAAGTGAGCATATTACTGAGGAACCGAATCATTTTCGCAACTGGTCAGATTCTAATGGCGACTTGGATTTCGCACTTTGGGGAATTAGTACCCTATAAATTGGTTAAACATTTCGTTTTGTCTTTTACACTTTCTTTTTTGCCTGTTTTCGAGAGGGTTTCTGAAATATTCATCGCTTGGAAATTCTTAGTTCTTCCTTTGTTTTCCCTCTCACAACTTTCTTCTAATTTTTTTGTTTTCCCGATAAATCTTCCCCTTTTTTCTCCAAGTCAACGATGGCGGGAACTTCTTCTCACGATAATCTTCTGGCCATCTCGCTGGCTACTGAGGATTATGCCCCAGTAGGAGGGGACGTGGATCTGACGGAGAGCGAGGCAATCCCCTCCGTGGATGAGATTCTGTTCCGCGCGGGGAGGGTGATGGAGGACTTAAGCGCCGACGGTGGCAGGGAGTATTTCAGCATTGAATCCCTTCTGGGAAGTCTTAAATAAAAGAGCTGAAGGAGAGATGGGGCATCCCTAGCTTCGTCGAGATAGTTCCGGCCGAGAGGAACAACCGGGTTCAAATACACCCCCCTGGGTACTGCTCATTCTATGTGTACCCCTTCATTGTCGGGTACACGTTACCTCTCTCGATGCTAGTGATCGACTTCCTGTACCCCGCCCAGATATTCCTGTACCTGTATAAGCTCTTTCTCATGTTCATCAAAGACGCAGAGTTAGCAGGTCGTGAGGTCACCCTGAGGCATGTGCTTATCTTGTTCGCCCCCCAAAGGATACGGGGTTCCATGATCGATGCGATCCATAATGGGTTAAGAGGGTTAGTGGTCGGTATGGACTTCCATACCAACCGTTGTTTTGCTGAAAATTTCTTCTTCGTGCGGACAGAACATCTTGTGGCGGATCCAACCAACTTCCCGGCAGTGTGGAATTTTGCTCGTAAGTACCTGCTTCTAGCCATCGAGATTCGTGTCGGTCTTTCTTTCCTCATGTCGTGTGTTGCCTGTAGACTTATTTATGATATTTTGCAGCCGACAAGGCATCGCCGCTGCCTTTGGAGGGGATCTAGGAATGGGTAGAGGTCGTTCTTCCCCACACAGCGGGGATTCGCACGTAGGCGTAGTTCTATCTGAGGAATGGTCGTAGGACCCTCACATGTGAGATTGCCTTTCTACTCTTCAACCTTTTTTGTCCGTTTCTCATTTTCTGAGCTTTGTTCGTTGTGATTAGGGAGGGTTCACAGAACCAGCACCCCTCAGTTGGTGTTTTGTCACCCAGGCGCGGTCGCTCGGATCAGTGCTCCATCTGTAGTTTGTCCCTCATCGAGGGCGGCATCCGTTGAGTCGGTGGATTTTACCGACCCGACCCAGGCCATATCTCGGGATAAAGGCCCATCTGGTACTGTTCATCGATGAGCTGAGTCATCGTCGATCGAGAAGGAGGGCGAGCCACCAAAGAGGCAGAGATCGGGCTTCGAGATAGCTCCCCCAACAGTGATTAACTTGGACTCTCCTTCGACGGGCCAAAAGGGGGGTGCTATTATAGAATCTGTTGCAGAGGCGGAACTTGAGGTCGCTGCTATTCCTGCGAGTCGGAGCCCAGAGGATTTCGCTGTCGTTGTACCTTAAACGGAAGTTCCTACTATCGATGTGGCGAATGTTCAGTCCTTGGGGACCACCGCTGTAACCTTGGTCGAGCTGCCATCATCCTCAGTAGGTCGTGCCACACCGTCGGCGGCGAAGAGGGTGAAGAGCATGATGGTGGATGAGTATGAGTCTGAGTCCGACCTGGATCCTGACGACATTCGAATGTTTGAAGAGGGCATCACCCATTCGGTGGTCAATGTAGAGGGGCCGGCTCGCATCGTTGATGTTCTTGCAGATATGAACCTATTGGCCCAAAGGTGTGAGTTGGTAGGGCAGTTCAGCATGCTGTGTCCCGAGGCTGAGAATGAATCCCTGAGGGAGGCTCCGGACGTCGCCATGATGGAAGAAGTGGTTGCCATGGGTTTATGGGTATGTTATACGAGACTTTTAATTCATCGACCCTTTAGTGTGGGCGGTCATTTTCTTAACTACTCTGTGTTTTGCAGTTGTATATACTAGAAGTAGGGAATATCCGCAAGACAAAACGTTCGGTCGAAGAACTTTTTATAGATGTTGAGGAAGTACCGTCGTTACCGCAATAGGTGTCGCGAGCTGTATGAGCAGTTAAAAAATGATCCACAAAACCAGGCATTGGGCGAAGAGTTGGAGCGGAAGGAGCATGCGCTATTGCAAGTGATGCGCAATAGGAATGAGATTGAGGACCTAATTCGCCTTAAGGACGGGGAGCTCGAAGTGGCGAGGGGTGTTGCCTCCGAGTGTGAATATCTGGAAGGCAAGGTGCAGGAGCTAAAGCTGGAGGTGGAGCAAAGCCGGACCAGGATTATGGAAATTAAGACTGAGTGGGGAGCGAAGCTGGCTGCCATGGAGGGTCAGGTTGCCGACTTGGAGCGTGCGGAGAGGGATTTATTGATGAAGGAGGCAACTTTTCAGGCAGTGGTTCATGTTCAGGAGTCATAACAAGAGTCGTATAGTGAGGTTGCAGCCCTTAGGGAGGCAAGTCTTGAAGAGGGGATTGGCGAGATTGACCAAGAGGCCCAAGATTTGTTGGATCGGGTTGCTATTTTGGAGGAGGAGAACCAGCGCCTGAGGGGTTTGGCTAGACCGACTCATGCTGGCGTTCCCTCACCCCCCCCCCCTGCAAAATCAAAATCTTTGGGTCTATGCTGAAGCCCAGCACGACATTTTTAAGANATCGATGTGGCGAATGTTCAGTCCTTGGGGACCACCGCTGTAACCTTGGTCGAGCTGCCATCATCCTCAGTAGGTCGTGCCACACCGTCGGCGGCGAAGAGGGTGAAGAGCATGATGGTGGATGAGTATGAGTCTGAGTCCGACCTGGATCCTGACGACATTCGAATGTTTGAAGAGGGCATCACCCATTCGGTGGTCAATGTAGAGGGGCCGGCTCGCATCGTTGATGTTCTTGCAGATATGAACCTATTGGCCCAAAGGTGTGAGTTGGTAGGGCAGTTCAGCATGCTGTGTCCCGAGGCTGAGAATGAATCCCTGAGGGAGGCTCCGGACGTCGCCATGATGGAAGAAGTGGTTGCCATGGGTTTATGGGTATGTTATACGAGACTTTTAATTCATCGACCCTTTAGTGTGGGCGGTCATTTTCTTAACTACTCTGTGTTTTGCAGTTGTATATACTAGAAGTAGGGAATATCCGCAAGACAAAACGTTCGGTCGAAGAACTTTTTATAGATGTTGAGGAAGTACCGTCGTTACCGCAATAGGTGTCGCGAGCTGTATGAGCAGTTAAAAAATGATCCACAAAACCAGGCATTGGGCGAAGAGTTGGAGCGGAAGGAGCATGCGCTATTGCAAGTGATGCGCAATAGGAATGAGATTGAGGACCTAATTCGCCTTAAGGACGGGGAGCTCGAAGTGGCGAGGGGTGTTGCCTCCGAGTGTGAATATCTGGAAGGCAAGGTGCAGGAGCTAAAGCTGGAGGTGGAGCAAAGCCGGACCAGGATTATGGAAATTAAGACTGAGTGGGGAGCGAAGCTGGCTGCCATGGAGGGTCAGGTTGCCGACTTGGAGCGTGCGGAGAGGGATTTATTGATGAAGGAGGCAACTTTTCAGGCAGTGGTTCATGTTCAGGAGTCATAACAAGAGTCGTATAGTGAGGTTGCAGCCCTTAGGGAGGCAAGTCTTGAAGAGGGGATTGGCGAGATTGACCAAGAGGCCCAAGATTTGTTGGATCGGGTTGCTATTTTGGAGGAGGAGAACCAGCGCCTGAGGGGTTTGGCTAGACCGACTCATGCTGGCGTTCCCTCACCCCCCCCCCTGCAAAATCAAAATCTTTGGGTCTATGCTGAAGCCCAGCACGACATTTTTAAGAACCTGTTGGAGGAGGGCGGTGTGTCTGAGGAGGCTATGGAGGTGGTACGCCAAAAAGCCTGCGAAGCAAGAGCCAGCTGCGGCTATGACGTGGGTACACCCAAGACCGATGATGGTTCCCGTGGTGGCGGTAAACATGGCGGCGGCGGTTCTGGCGCCGAGTGGAAAAATGAGATTGTTCTGTGTTATTCTTTCCTTTGGTTACGCCGATGGGCGTTGGTTTGTTTGTTGTTTCTCTCTTTTTTATATATTTTGACTCTTTGGTCAGCTTAGACTGGGTGTAAGGGGCATTGGCCCGCATTTTTGCCCCTATTAATAAAAGATTCTTTCTCTTTCTATCGCTATTTGTTTTACGTTGACATGCTCTGTATCGATTTGCGATCAGGCATAGGCTATGGATGGTTGTCTTTGCCCAAGTGAGGTTGGGTTATAATGTTTTGATGACAAAGGCGCTTAGCTTGAGTCCTAGTTCGAATGAGGTCGAACTGTTCTATTTGATGGCGAAGGCGCTTATCTTGAGTCCTAGTTCGAGCGAGGTCGAACTGTACTATGTTGATAGCGAAGGCGCCTAGCCTGAGTCCTAGTTCGAGCGAGGTCGAACTGTACTATATTGATGGCGAAAGTGCTTAGCCTGAGTCCCAATTCGAGCCAGGTAGAACTGCACTATGTTGATGGCGAAGGCGCTTAGCCTGAGTCCTACTTCGAGCGAGGTCAAACTGTACTATTGATAACAACTAGGTCGGGAATCCAAATTAGAGTAAAAGTTTGAGAAGTAAATGCGGAAGAAATAACAACACGAACTTGAACAACTAGAATTAAAGAGATGAAAATAAAGGATATGAGAAAGATTCAAGGAAATAATTCCAAGAACTTCCAAGAACGCAAGTTCTATAGCCTGACAAGATCAAAGTAACAACATCTTGATCTATGGAAGAAATCAAATGCCTTTACTTAAAAGCAAATCAAAATAATAGATTCGGATCTTGACCACTTTACGAGTAACTTGAGATAACAATTAATAACTAGTATTAATTGGCTTCTAAGAATACCACAAAGGAATCAAAGATATCATAAAAGAGAAATCTTACTACCTTGAACTATGAACTAGTAAAGGTTGAAAGATAAATCTCAAAGCACAAGTAACAAAGGTTCAAAAGAACTCTCAAAGTATGATATATTTAATCAATAATGTAGTGTCTTATTAATGAGAAGAATCCCATATTTATAGGAGTAAAAAAAACTTAAAATAATGTAGGGGGTTGCTATAAATTCATCTAAATTAGGTAGGGGCATTTAGGGATCACAATAGCCATCAATATTAAATGGAGGGGCGGCCAAGACCCTTTGGGGCAGATTTGGGCCTTAAAACAACTATTTTGGGCCATTGGTTTGGACCCCAATTGGGCTCCTTTTGTATCACCTCCATTTGGTCCTCTTTTAAGCTCATTTTGAGCCCATTTGGTGTACTTCAAGGGCTGATTTGGGTGACCCAATATTCCTCCTCTTTGACTTCAATTTGAACCACAAAATAATTGTAAAACTTAGACAATTATTCTCCTTTGGGCTTGAGCACTTCCTTTATAGTTAGAAGCTTCTTTATTTGATATTGAAGTCCAGCAACCTTAGTCTTCAATTCTTTAGCTTGAGATCTTGTAAATGCCTTTCTTGGGGCATCCAAAACTCCATCCTTATCAGTGAGAGCATCCAAAACTCCATCATTATCAGTGATGCTATCATTCCACTCTTCTTGGAAATAATTCGTCCACGAATTCGATCCTACATCAAACAAAGACAAGTCAGCAACATTGAATGTAGCACTTACCTGAAACTCACGAGGAAGGTCTAGCTTGTAATCATTGTCTCCAATCCTTTCAAGGACTTGAAAGGGGCCATCTCCTCTAGGATGCAACTTTGACTTCCTTTTGGAAGGAAATCTTTCCTTTCTAAAGTGAACCCAAACTAAATCTCTAGGTTTAAAAATAACTTGTTTTCGACCCTTATTCTTTCTCAAGGCAGTTTGCTCATTTTTCTTCTCAATTGCAAGCCTTGTTTGCTCATGAATTTTTTTCATCATCTCAGCCTTTGTCCTACCATCAAGATTAGCAATATCATTAGTAGGTAATGGTAATAAATCAAGTTGATTAAAGGGATTAAATCCATAAACAACCTCAAAAGGAGACATACCTGTAGAAGAATGGATTGTCTATTGTAAANTGGGTGACAAGAAGTAGAAAACAACAATTTAGTGCCTAACTTCCCCCAAAATACACGCCAAAAGTGGCTCAAAAACTTAGCATCCCTATCACTAACAATAGTTTTAGGTATACCATGCAATTTGAAAACCTCTTTTACAAAACGATCAGCAACATGTGAAGCATTATTACACATTCTCCAAGGAATAAAACGAGCCATTTTGGAGAACCTATCTACCACAACAAATATACTATCCTAACCATACCTTGTTCTAGGCAAACCTAACACAAAATCCATAGAAATATCAATCCAATGGGAAGTAGGAATAAGTAATGGTGTGTAAAGACCATGTGGTAACACTTTAAATTTAGCTTGTTTACATTCCAAACACTGTGTGCACATTCTTTCAACATCTTTTCTCATGTGAGGCCAAAAGAAATTTTTAGCAAGTATGTCTAATGTCTTTGGGACTCCAAAGTGTCCCGTAAGGCCTCCACAATGTGCTTCCCTTACAAATACTTCACGTAAAGAGCAATTAGGGATACACAACTTATTTTCCATAAACAGAAACCCATCTTGGAGGTTAAACCTCTCAAAAGGACCCAACTTACCATCTGCAAAAAATTTGCCAAAATCAACATTATTAGCATAAAGTCCCTTGATTTGATCAAAACCCATCAATTTAGAAGTCAGGGTAGAAACTAAGACATACCTTCTTGAAAGTGCATCAACAACAACATTCTCCTTCCCTTGTTTGTAAGAAATTACATAAGGGAAAGTTTCAATGAATTCAACCCACTTAGCATGCCTTCTACTAAGCTTACCTTGACTCTTCAATTATTTTAAGGATTCATGGTCAGTTTTAATGACGAACTCTCTTGGCCACAAGTAATGTTGCCATGTGGCTAAAGCCCTTACCAAAGCATATAACTCCTTGTCATAAGTAGAATAGTTCAATGTGGCTCCACTCAAATTCTCACTAAAGTAGGCAATAGGTTTAGAATCTTGAATCAACACAGCACCTATTCCTTTGCCATAATTATCACATTCAATTTCAAAAGATTTAGAAAAATCAGCCAATTGTAACAACGGAGCAGAACATAACTTTTCTTTCAACAAGTTAAAAGTATCATCTTGTTCTTTTCCCCATTAAAAAATCTTATCCTTTTTAATCACTTCAGTTAACGGAGAAGCAATGGTGCTAAAGTCTCTCACAAACTTCCTATAAAAACTAGCAAGTCCATGAAAACTCCTAACTTCAGTTACACTCTTAGGTTTAGGCCATTCTTTTATTGCTTCGATTTTCTCCTCATCAACCTCAACTCTTTTAGAACTAACTACAAAACCCAAGAAAATCACACGGTCCACATAAAAAGTACACTTTTTTAAGATTAGCAAATAAAAATTGCTTTATAAGAACTTCAAAAACTTGTTTTAGGTGTTCTACATGCTCTTCTAAAGTGTTAGAAAAGACCAAGATATCATCGAAGTACACCACAACAAATTTTCCATGAAAATCCTTAAAAACATGATTAATTAATCTCATGAAAGTGCTAGGTGCATTAGTCAAGCCGAAGGGCATAACTAACCACTCATAAAGCCCATATTTGGTCTTAAAAGCATTTTTCCATTCATCTCCAGGATTCATTCAAATCTGATGGTAACCACTTTTTAGATCAATTTTAGAAAATATTTTGGATCCATGTAATTGATCCAACATGTCATCAAGACGAGGAATAGGATGGCGATACTTTATCGTTATCTTGTTGATTGCTCAACAATCCACGCACATTCTCCAAGTTCCGTCTTTTTTTGGTACCAATAAGATAGGAACAGAGCAAGGGCTCATGCTCTCTCCCACAAAGCCTTTCTCAAGCAACTCCTCAATATGCCTTTGAAGTTCTTTTGTCTCTTCTGGATTAGTCCTATAGGCTGGCGTATTTGGGATTCGTGATCCGGGCACAAAATCAATTTGATGCTCAATGCCATGTAAAGGTGGCAATCCATTAGCAATATCTTCTGGAAAGACATCTTCAAAATCCTACAAAAGAGAAGAAATACTACTTGGCAAATAAGAAGTTAGCAACTCAGAATTAATCAAAGCCTCTTTGTAAGTAAGTAGTATTAAGGCCAGACCCTCTTTTCTTGCATTTAAACACCTTTTATATAGAAACTCTCTTTTTTTTCTTTCCTTAGCCTCTTTCCTCTCACCAAAATTGTCTATTTTTTCATTCGAACCCCTTTTTATCTCTTCTCTCAAATTGCTGCCCTCTCTCTCTCTTTCTCTCGGCCATCTCTCTTTTTTTCTAATTCTTGGCCTCCTTTCTTTTCTTTTTCCTCAAGCTCACTTTTTATCCCTCTCCTTGGTTTTCCCATTGTTTCCCTTAATCTCTTTTGATCTTTAAACACTTGAGAAGGAGATAAAGGTGCAAGAGTAAATTTCCTGCCATTTAGTTCAAGAGAATATCTATTCTTTCTCCCATCATGAAAAATATTCATGTCATACTGCCAAGGACGACCCAGTAATATATGACAAGTTTGCATGGGTACTATGTCACAAAGAATATCATCCACATATCTACCAGCGTTAAATGAAATCATACACTGTTTATTTACCTTTAGTTCACCACTATCATTTAACCATTGGGGTCTATAGGGAGTAGGGTGTTTCATGCATGCAAGTCTCAGTTTTTCCACAAAGTATGAACTAACCACATTAGCATAACTACCACTATCAATGATCATAGAGCAAGTTTTTCCCTTTATCTCACACCTAGTATGGAATATATTTTCTCTTTGTGCTTCATTATTGCTTCCTAAATTGATAGTCATAATCCTCCTAACTACCCCAACCATTCCATCATTAGGTAGTTCTATATCATCTTCATCACTCACATCTCCATCTTCTTCTCCCTCACTTTTTTTACTCTCGTATCCTCCATCTTCTTTTAGAATGATGTTTCTTCTACTTGGACATTCATGCATCATATGTTCCCTTCCTTTACATTTATGACATTGAATAGAACTAGAAGGTGTAAAAGGTTTAGGGTTAAAGGTTTTACCTCCCTATTTGTTCTCAAATTTACCTTTTCCCTTATCTTCTTGAGGTCTAGAATAACTCTTCATCTCATGATTTGGCCATGGATTCTTGGACATGGTGCTTGTCCGACCTCTCCACGAGCTAGTTTGATTTCTTTTATTTTTATTTTCTACCTTTATAGACAAATCAACTAACTCATCTATTGTTACATATTGTTGTAATTCTACTACATCAGCTATTTCCTTATTTAAACCATTTAAAACCTAGCCATTGTAGCCTCTTCTTCCTCCATACAATTAGCTTGGATCATAGCCATATCCATAGCCTTATAGTACTCATCAACAGACATGGACCCTTGCTTCAATGTTTGAAGACATTGTTGTAGCTCTCTTTGAAAGTGTGATGGTACGAATCTCTTCCTCATCACCCTCTTCATCTCAGCCTAAGTAGAAATTGGTGCTTGTACTTCTTGCAATCTATCAATGGTAAGCTTTTTTCACCAAATAGAAGCATAGTCAGAAAACTCAACAACAGCAAGTTTAACCTTCTTACCTTCAGAGTAGTTGTGACAGTCAAAGATGGCTTCGACCTTTCTCTCCTAATCAAGATACAAGTCTGGATCCCTTGTTCCCTTGAAAGATGGCATATTCATCTTTATACTACTTATATTATCATCTTCTACTCTACCTCTTTTTCCCCTCCTATCTCTTCCCACTCTATCAAAATCAATATAATTATAATCATTTATAAGGTTTTCTTGATTTACAATAGGAGCATGGGGTATATTTCTTATAGCTTGTGGCCTAACATTATTTTCCATCCTAAGTTCAACTATTGTATCATTTTGATCAGCAATGGTATCCCTCATTTCTTGGAGTTGCAAATTCAACCTTTCAAATTGTTGATGCATGGCCTGCAAGGTAAAATCATTTCTTGCTTTGATTTCAGCTTCTTGGAGAACCCTTCGTTTATCATCACTACCTGTATGTAACATCTTTAAAAATAAATTGTCTCACACAAATTAGCTTTTTTTTTCTCTCGAAATAACCTTTGAACAAAATACTTTATAGATTTATAGTTAAACCCAACATGTATAAAGTTTTCAGTAGTAAAACTCAGATTTTATTGGGAACAAAAAAAGAACCAAATCCTAGAACTTTTAGGCTCGGTTGAAACAAGACACGAAAAAACAGACAGAATATAAATATGCAGATTACAAAGAGTAAGAAAAATCAAAGATCCCCTTTTCATGTTTCCTTTGTTAATTTTTTTGAAATAACTTAGATACAAAAGAAATATCCTGGAGAGCAAGCAATTGTATTTTTTTTTAAACTGAATTTCGATTTTTTTTTTTTGTAATTTTTTTTCTTTGCTCTTATTATTCAAGATATCCCAAGAATTATCAAGAACGAAATCTTGATAGAACTGCTCTGATACCACTTGATAACAACTAAGTCGGGAATCCAAATTAGAGTAAGAGTTTGATAAGTAAATGCGGAAGCAATAACAACTAGAATTAAAGAGATGAAATAAAGGATATGGGAAAGATTCAAGGAAAGAATTCCAAGAACTACCAAGAACGCAAGTTCTATAGCCTTAACAAGATCAAAGTAACAACGTCTTGATCTATGGAAGAAATCAAACGCCTTCACTTAAAAAGCAAATCAAAACCATAGATTCGGATCTTGACCACTTTACGAGTAACTTGAGACAACAATTAATAACTAGTATTAATCGCTTTCTAAGAATACGACAAAGGAATCAAAGATATCATAAAAGAGAAATCTTACTACCTTGAACTATGAACTAGTAAATGTTGAAAGATAAATCTCAAAGCACAAGTAACAAAGGTTCAAAAGAACTCTCAAAGTATGATATACTTAATCAATAATGTAGTGTCTTATGAATGAGAAGGACCTCTTATTTATAGGAGTAAGATAACCTTAAAATAATGTAGGGGGTTGCTATAAAGTTATCTAAATTAGGTAGGGGCATTTAGGGGTCACAATAGCCATCAATATTAAATGGAGGGGCAGCCAAGACCCTTTTGGGCAGATTTGGGGCTTAAAACAACTATTTTGGGCCATTGGTTTGGACCCCGATTGGGCTCATTTTGTAACACCTCCATTTGGTCCTCTTTCAAGCTCATTTTGAGCCCATTTGGTGTACTTCAAGGGCTGATTTGGGTGACCCAATCTTCCTCCTCTTTGACTTTAATTTGAACCACCAAAAAATTGTAAAACTTAGACAATTCTTCTCCTTTTGGCTTGAGCACTTCCTATATAGTTAGAAGCTTCTTTACTTGATATTGAAGTCCAACAACCTTAGTCTTCAATTCTTTAGCTTGAGATCTTGTAAATGGCCTTCTTGGAGCATCCAAAACTCCATCCTTATCACTGAGAGCATCCAAAACTCCATCCTTATCACTGAGAGCATCCAAAACTCCATCCTTATCACTGAGAGCATCCAAAACTCCATCCTTATCACTGAGAGCATCCAAAACTCCATCCTTATCAGTGATGCTTTCAACTATGTTAATGGCGAAGGCGCTTAGCCTGAGTCCCAGTTCGAGCGAGGTCAAACTGTACTATGTTGATGGAGAAGGCGCTTAGCCCGAGTCCCAGTTCGAGCGAGGTCGAACTGTGCTATGTTGATGGCGAAGGCGATTAGCCTGAGTCCCAGTTTGAGCGAGGTCGAGTTGTACTATATCGATGGTAAAGGCACTTAGCCTGAGTCCCAGTTCGAGTGAGGTCGAACTGTACTATGTTGATGGCGAAGGCGCTTAGCCTGAGTCCCAATTTGAGCGAAATCGAACTGTACTACGTTGATGGCAAAGGAGATTAGTCTGAGTCCCAGTTCGAGTGAGGTTTAACTGTACTATGTTGATTGCGAAGGCGCTTAGCCTAAGTCACAGTTCGAGCGAGGTCAAACTGTACTATGTTGACGGTGAAGGCGCTTAGCCTGAGTCCTAGTTCGAGTGAGGTCGAACTGTACTATATTGATGGAGAAGGCGCTTAGCCTGAGTCCCAGTTCGAGAAAGGTCGAACTGTGCTATGTTGATGGCGAATGCGCTTAGCCTGAGTCCAAGTTCGAGCGAGGTCGAACTATACTATGTTGATGGAGAAAGCGCTTAGCCTAGGTCCCAGTTTGAGCGAGGTCGAACTGTACTATATTGATGGTGAAGGTGCTTATCCTGAGTCCCAATTCGAGCGAGGTCGAACTGTACTATGCTGACGGCGAAGGCGCTTAGCCTGTGTCACACCTCCTTTTTCTGAAGAAATCTTTTATCGACTTTTACTACACCCCCGGGAAGGGATATAGTAAGAAAGGAGTTTTTCCAATTTAAGGACAATCGAAACGGGATTCATTTTTTATTTAATATTCAGAGTCGCCACTTGGGAGATTTATGGTGTCCCACGTCACCGGTTTGAATTCCAAATTGATGATGGGTTTGACTCTATTTAACGGTCGCGAACCAAAAATCTGGGTAAGGAATTCTGTTAACCTGGGAGAAGGTGTTAGGCACTCCAGAGTTCTGTGGTTCTAGCACGGTCGCTCAACTGTTATATTTGGCTAAAATTTTATTTTTATACATGTTACCTTACTTGTGCAATTTTAGAATTAATTACCGCTTTTGTCAATTATTTTATTTAACAAAGTGAACGTCGTTTAAGAACATTTTTTCGGATCACGTCACATGAAATGCACCTGGATCCTCGACACATTCTTATTCGATATTTTCGGATTTGGATTTGGGTTGCATGAAATGCACACCCGTATTAGGAAGGTAAGATTATTTAAAATCGCGCCTAAAGTGGCGAACGTATTGTTATCTTTTGGGAAGGCCGTGAAATTCGCTAAACGGCATATCACGTATACTAAGTATTTTAGTAAGTAATTAATGAGGGCCCCACAATTTGTGTATTTATTTGGCGAGGCTCGTCTCATTTATTTATTTAAGGCCAAACTAAGTGGATAAGTTTTCTATTATTTGTCTTTAATGATTGAGTAATTCGTGAATATAAATTCGAATCTCGAATTCAAGTCCGAGCTCAAACAAAAGGATGAAACCTTTTAGCTTGAATCTCGCTACCTAATTCGAGGTCCAATTTCATATTCACGGATTAATTTTCCATATTCCAATGCTTTCATTTTTTAAATATCACTATACTTGATCCCTTATTTTTACGTATACTTCAGCGATGCCTTTTTTTCCCTTTTGACCCAAATTTAACCCAATATGCAGGAGTTGTCGTGTTGCCCAAATAATATGAATCCAAAACTTTAGATACATGAACCAACCGAATGTACAGGCTTATTAGCGCCCCGGATTAACACTATACAATTAATCACTGATGCAATGGGATTTGCAACTCTACTATTCGAAGGATTTAAGCAATAAAACGTACTTGAATGGGAACATTACTTACGACATATAACAAACTAAATCAAATAGATAGACTAGCAACCTAATTGAATTACATCACAGTTTTCATTTTACTTTTTAAATTCAAGCTTAAGTGATCGATTGCTTTTGATTAAAATCAATGTTGCTGAATGTCAATCCTTATAACCATATCACTACCTTTAACCTTTAAATCCCCTTTCAACTATGAATATATTTAACATTAGAACTAAACTTTTAACCATACGAATACAACAAACCAAAACAAAATGCCTAATGACTAAAACACTCATTTTTTGCGGATAGAATGAAGGAAACAGTAATTACAATTACCTACTGTAATGCCTAAATATATTGTAAAGTTTCAAATAATCCTCATTTATAAAACAAAGTCCATGTACAACAGTCATTAATTAAATCACCAAATGACAGCCTAAAACGTTATGAATCTAACATAAATAAAACTATAGCAAAACTTCAATTTCATTCATTAGACCTTGGCCATGGAGAATCAAATTCATACCTGAAATAACAAGGAAATGGAATAGAAGTAACAGATCAGCAGCAGTACACATGATAAATCAACAGCAGCACATAGACGAGTTCAAACAGCAATGATCAATTCAATTCCAGCGTAGAAATATAGTTTTCAAAACAGGAGTAGATCAGAAATGTTTCCAGATCTTCAAATTCAATAGATCAAACCAAACTAATTTGAACTTATCCAAATATACTTCAAATCAAATCTAGAAATCAGCCTAATGCGATAGCAGTTTGTTTTTAGTGGTTTTCTGATTGTTTTTTGGATTTTTGACATGAATTCAAAGTTTAAAGAGAAGATTATGTTCAATTTCAGATCTGGAATTGGACCAATATTTTTTTGGAATTTTTCTAGGGTTCTCAACTTCCGAATTATGGCATATCAATGACTATTTATAGAACTAGAATTGGAGGGAATTTTAAATTTCAGATTTTATCTACTAGTCCCTCTATTATTTCAACTATACCCTCATTTTTTAACTTGTTATTCAATTGACTACAATTATTTATTAAGAATTATGCTAATACCCCAATCTAGAACCATCTAACCTAGTGTAATTCCCTATCTACCCTCACTTCAATTTGAAATTTACCATTTTTAATGTTCCTGTCATTTTCCTATGCCCAAAGTACCCCTTAAGTTCCCTGAAATTACTACCAGCCTATTTTAAAATTCCAACAATGCCCTCACTTTATACTTAGAATTACCAATATTACCTTAAACCAATCCCAGCTTTCTTGCCCTAATTTTCATCAGCTATAACCAAACAACCTATATGATAGCTTGAAATTAATCCATATCGATTTCCAAATCCATTTTTTATATAAACAGAACCCAAATTAAACAACTAAACCCAACATTTAAGTAAACTACAAAACAAAACATTGATGATATTAACAAATTGAAATGTATTAAACTCAACAATTATCAAAACAAGATCATAAACTCACAGTAATTAATGCCAACCTATTATAAATTGAGCCTAATCAGAATATGAGAAACCCTAATTTATATTTAAACTACCCAAAATCCATAGATATATGAACGAGCTGGCCCTATAATTCATGGCTACTATAATCTTAAGAATTTCAAAACTAACCATACCAGATGAAGAGGACAGAAAGAAAATAGAAAAAAAATGAAAACTGAAAAGAGGGTAAAAGCCCAGACTTACTGATTCACTGAGAAAGAGATGAGCCTTCTTTGTTTTATTTGTTGAGCTATGATAAACCAGCGTATCTTTTTTTTTATTCTTTTTTTTACAGATCTTCAAATGAATATTTGACATGGTTGACAATGATTCGAGGGAAACGGCATGTATATAGGGCATGAGGAGGATGAGAAGAACTTGGGGTGTTCATAGGATGAGGTTTGGTCATCGGTGCCGCCGTAGGTGGTGGTGGCGACGCTAGGGTTTAGGGATTTTTGAGAGTTCTAACAGGATTCGGGAATAGATGATTGGTGATTTGAGTAGAGGAGGAAAAGGGGAATGTTTTGGGGTTGGTTTGGTCGAAAACAGGGGTCCACCACCGCCGTGAATGAATTCCGGCGGGCAGAGGGGTGGTGGTTTGCGGCGGCAACAATAGATACAATATAGCTGGGGTGTTTGGTACGAGGAAAAGGGGGATGGTTCTTGTTTTTAGGGTTATTACAAATGTGTGTTTTTTTATTAGTTATTTGAGACTAAAGCCAGACCGTCAGATCAGGAAGAAATAACGGTCAGGATTAAGCGACGCATACACAACGTCGTTTTGATAAAAGGGGGGGTGGACCGGGTTTGGGTGTTATTGGGCTCGGGGCTTGAGGAGTATTTGGGCCGACCTGGGCCAAAATTTTGGGTTGAAAAATTCATTCTCTTTATTTGTTTTTTGTATAGACTTTTTGTATTATTATTTTTTATCTTTTTGTATTTTATGTATTTTTACTTTGCATATTATTTTTCTGATTTTGTGTAAATCTAAAGCAAAAACCCTAATTAACTTCTAATATTATTTAAAAATAAAAAATGCAACAATTGTCAATTAAAATGGTCTAAGACTATTATTTTGTAATTTTCTTTAAATTATTCTAAAATGAATTAATACCTACTAAAATGTGAAATAAATTTCCTAAATGCAAATGCATATTTTTGTATTTTTATTTGACTTACCATGCACAAATACCATGCAAACAATTAACACGAAATTCACAAAAATTGTAAAATAAAGAAAAATCTTTTGTTTGAATTTTATGGGAATAACTCATATATAGGGCAAAAATCACGTGCTCACAGCTGCCCCTCTTTGCTCGAAAACACGAAGAGTTTTTGTGCAAAGATAAGTGAGCAAATATGATCGATTTTTGCTCGTTTGAGTATTCCGTTGTGAAGCATTTTGAAAAGTTTTGACCACACCGTGCTTCATAGACTGCCTACATATCCTGGGCTAAACAGGAATCAGGTCAGTGTAGTTCGGGAATGTCTGGTAGATGAAACTACCAGGAGATGTGATCTCACTGTTATTGCTGATGTTACTGTTGTTACTGCTTGCTGGCCCCCTTATTACACCATGGTAAAATAAAAGAAGCTAGCCTAAGCTATAATCTAGGAGTTACAAAAAGTCTTATCTATGCCTTCAACTTGTTCTTGTGTTGCCTTGAACTTGTATCTGGTGTTCTTCCAATGGAATTCTTGTTGTTCCTTTGATGGTGTTTGACTACTTCAATTTGAAATATGTGTCCATTTTTCATGTGGACTCCAGCTTGCAATTGCTTGAAAAAGTATTCCCTTGTTCTTCAGGTGGGCTCCTGCTTGTGATTGCTTTAAAATGTATTCCCTTGTTTTTCAGGTGGGCTCCTGCTTACAAAAATAAACAACCAAAGAATTTTTCTGCCCCAGTATGGTGACTGGGCATATCATGTTATCAGATGTTACCATTTAAGCTAGAATTTAGATGATAGTTCCCTTGTTTTCCAGGTGGGTGCCTGCTTACTGTATTTGAAAAGATATTCCCTTGTTCTTCAGGTGGGCGCCTGCTTGCTAATTTTGAAATGTGTTCCCTTGTTCTTTAGGTGGGCGCCTGCTTGCCAAATTTGAAATGTATTCCCTTGTTCTTTAGGTCGGCGCCTGCTTACAACAAACACACAAAACAAAAAAAAATTTCTGCCCTAGTTTGATAACTGGGTGCGTGATGTTACTAAATGTTAACTTGAGAGATAAAGTTTTATTATACTTCCCTTGTTATTTAGGTGGGTGCCTGCTTGCTATACTTTGGAATGTATTCCCTTGTTCTTCAAGTGGGCGCCTGTTTACTGAACTTAAATGTATTCCCTTGTTTTCCAGATGGGTGCCTGATTACTAAACTTAAAATATATTCCCTTATTCTACAGGTGGGCGCCTGCTTACTAAACTTAAAATGTATTCCCTTGTTTTACAGGTGGGCGCCTGTGAGCACGTGATTTTTGCTCTCACGACAATTACTCACAAAAGGCAAAATAAAATAGTTTTGTACCGCATTTTATTTTTGTGGTGTGTTCCTTCTTTAGCATCCTATATGTGTGTTTATTTTTGAATTAATTAAAAAATACAAAAAATACGTGTCGCATGCATGTAGGAATCATTTGTGCGATCGTAAAATTTTTATTAATCATAAATTGGTTAAAAAAGAAAATTACAAAATACACAGTTTTGTGCTTTGCCATTAGGATTATATTTGAAAGTGTAATTTGTGTTAGCGGTTTGAGTGTTAATTAATAGGCGTGTAATTTTATTCCTCTTAATGTGTCTAAAGTGGTTTTAATTTGAGTATGGCTAGCTAAGAAAGGACACAAGGGGGCTAAAATTGCAAACAAATCCAGCCCAAACCAACCTGGCAGCCCAACTCGTCTCACCCAAGATAGGCCAAACGATGCCGTATTGGCGTTGACATGCAGGCCGTTGATCAAATCCCAATAGACGGCCCAGATCAGGCGTCCTTTTAATCCAAACGGCATCATTTTAATACGCCTGATCTAGACCGTCCGTCCAATCCAATCCAACAGTCCAGGTCACCTCGTCTCTACCCGATCGAGCCCCGACCCAATCCATCAGAGACCGCTCCGGTCTCAGAGACATCTAAACGATGCCGTTTCGTTAAGTCAGAGGATCCTGGCCATTGATCTTAATTGATCCAACGTCCTGGATCAAATCCCAAAAGTACTATATATTTCTAATTCTCCACCC
>MU756300.1:21447-33117 GCA_026770625.1 Nicotiana glauca | reverse complement strand
CTGACAACTTCCATTACAACTTCTACTATATCTTGTTTTTTAAAACTACGTTCCATTATTCAGGGGGGTCCTGACAACTTCTAAACTACATTTGTTAACAAAAAGTTTTAAACTACTTCCCATTGTCCAGGAGGGCCCTGACAACTTCCAATTAAAGGTAATCTTTAACCTATATTATCTACTAAAGGTACAACTTTCACTATATCTGACCTTAAAATTTCGTCCCATTATCCAGGAGGGTCCTGAAACTATTAAGTAAACATTAGAACAAATTCATATTCCTTCTTATAGCAAGTTATGTTTCTCATGATTGTTTTGACATTTAATCTAAGTCCCATTTTTCAGGAGGGTCCTAAGAATTTCCAGTCATACCTGTTTAGGTGCCGCCTTTCCTTACGGAGGGTTCTTCCGAAGTAAACTTCTGCCCCTGTTTCAATCAAAAAAAATTGTTAATATAAAAAAAGTGGTGGTTGGTTTGTGGCCTTGAACTTTGATGACGATTGTTCTCTTACTTCTCCTAGTAACTGATTTCCCCTTGAATGCCTTCCCTGTCTACCGACTATCCATTTTCCCTGCCGTCCTTATCCCATAAAATACTTCTTCTGTGTTCAAACTCGCATCCCCTACGACCTAACATTTACCAATTTCTTGTGTTTATGAATCTCAAAGCACGACAATTACCATCCTACTCAGAGTGTATGTTGTACTTTTCTTGATGGATCCCACTAGCTCCGATCTTGAAGTCTATTGTTCCTTCACTTTCCATGATAACTGATTTCCCCTTCCTTTGTCAGAATATATACTTCCTCTTCGTTCGAAACCCATACTTCTATTTGTTTGTATTGCTCCCGAATTTACACTTGCCAACCTTTGTGTTTCATATAAACCCCAAAGCATTTTAATTATTACCAACTTCAGTGCACATGTTGCTCTTTTGATTTAAACCATCGGCCTTGCCCTTGAGGTCTATTGTTTCATTGCTAACTTTGATTTATTTTGGAAGATTTTGATTGTCATTGGTGTGCCATCCTTCGTCGATCCTATCCCGAGAAATTCTTTGATCTGTTTACCCATGCCCTTCATTTATTGTGCTGTTCGCATATCGAGCCTTTATATTTCCCAAGAATTCCCAAAGCATATTGACTGTTGGCAACGCAATCATGTCTGACGTTATTTCCTGACTTATGATAATTTGATGTGCTGGCCAAATCTCATTTCGTGCAATTGAGCTTGGTGGCAAATTTTGAAATCATTTCTTTACTTGTTATGACCCGACAGACTCAAGAAGAAAGAGTAAAACAAGGTGGGACGAATGGAGTGAAGGAAAATGGAAAGAGATGATTCCTAACAAGAAACCTATAGAGTAGAAAACCATCAAATGTAGATGTCGAATCTAGCGACCTTGACATGCACTTGCATCCCATTCTGTATAGCAAATCTGATGTTCAGCTCTTGTTGCACTTTTTACCGTTAAACTGATCTTCAATATTTCCCTTGCCCGGTCTGGTTCATAATCCTCATTCGACTTGTAGTGCCCATAGGGTTTTCACCATCAAGCCTCTCTCATTTTGATTTTTCTCTCAACTCACCGTCGTCTTACGGTGCCCGTGAAGGTTTTCACCAATAAGACTCTCTCATTTGATTTCTCTCATATTGGGGTCCTGTGGTGATTCTCATCATCATGACTCTCTAATTTTCCTGGAATGTTGCCCCTGATGTGATTCACCTTTGCTCGCTTAACTCGGCATTTCTTGAAGATTGACCGGAAGGTCTTTCTTTGGACCGTAATGTGGCTTTTGGATGGGTTTAGAAAGAAAGGTATAAAGGCTCAAAATATTTCAATGTGGGTTAAATAATTACAACTTTCGGAATCGTATTTCTTACAACAACCATAACTTTTGCCCCAGTTTCCTTCTTGGGGATTCTTGGATTTTTCTTCTGCTGTGACTGAACCTCATTGACGCTGCCTACGTACCATTTCGGGATCAAGTCAAACGTAGTTCAGGAAACTACATTTGTTGTTGCGATGTTTTCCTTCCTTCCATTCTTCTTTTCTTTTTCATTTTATTTTCCTTTCTTTTCTCCTTTCTTTTCTCCTTTCTTTTCTTTTCTTCTTTTCTTTTTCTTTTCTTTTTTTTTCTTCTCTTTCTTTTCTTCTTTCTCTCTTTTCTTTTCTTTCTTTTCTTTTCTTTTTTTTTTTCTTCTTTTTTTTTTCTTCTCTTTCTTTTCTTTTCTTCTTTTATTTTTTTTTTCTCCACTTACTTCCTCATTCAATCCTCGAGTTTTGTTATTGATTCCGAAAGAGGGATATGAAAGAAAATCTAATAAGGCTCAAAAGGATAACAAAGGATAAAGTGTTTGGATAGCAGAACAAAATGCCTTTATCATTCCAATCTTTAATATATACCAAGTACAAACTACACAGTTAAACACCTTTTGATTGATTCACATATTTGCCTTCTGTATTTGCCGATTCCTAACATCATTGGACGACGATCTTGATACCACGAATGGTCCCTTTAGACTTGGGGCATTTCTGCCTTTGACTTTAAACCGATGAGGCATGATGCATTTCCACAGTATTTCTTTATGTTTTATTTTCCCCAGTTTCACTTGATTCAGGCTTCAATGTATTCCAGTATATTTTTTATTTCTTCCGTGTACTTTTACATCTTCAACATTGTTTCATTGCTAAACTAACTTTTAAACCAGGCCGAGAATTATGTGCATGTCATGTCACTAAAATCAGCATGAAAAGAATTGTAAAATGATTAGAAAGGGAGTGACTAGAAATGTCGGGAAACAGAGAATTGTATTAGACTGATGGGTTGAAACAACAATATGAACAGACTAGACTGGAATTCAAAAACTAGACGACACTAAACAAGTTTATTACTAAACAAAACAAAGTGGAAAGATAGAAGGGTTTGACTCCCAAGACAGTATCCAGATTACAACCCTGAAATAACCCGGACAACAGAAATGACACCAAAATAAACCACCAAGACTCTATTCTGGGTGACTGAGATATGGAGCGTCTTCCCAATTGTCACGACCGGAATCCTAGCCACTGAGTTTCACATCAATATTGCCAAAACTATTATTGACTTTGATCAACAAATTCCCCAGATAAATCGCAGGCTCCTTTCCCTTGTTACTGACCACAATTACCCCTTCTCGGATCCTTCTTTCTATTTCCCTTTTCAAAGAACGACAGTCTTCAATGCTATGCCCCTCGACATTAGAATGATACATGCATAGAACAGTAGGATCAAAGCCTTTCGCCTTTGAGTCTGGAGTATATCCAAGGAGTGGCTTAATCAGGCTAACTCGTTTTAACTTTTCGAACAAGCTTGTGTAGGATTCGCCAATGGGCGTAAAATTATCCCTTTGCCTTTGTTTCTCTCCATGCCTCAGTTTTCCAGTATTGTTGAGTGTTTGAAAGTGTTGTACACGAGAGTTTCAGGCTATTGGTGCCTGCTTCTGAGAATGACTTGGTAGTGGGGCCAATGGCCAGGTGTTATTTAGTAGATGGGGTGGATTTTGGGGATATTCACGGGGTCGGTATTGTGGTTGGGAGCGTTTAGCAAGAACGACCATCGGACCTTGTTGTTTATGGAGGCTATGACCTGATGGTTGGACAAAAGATCGGTTGTTGTTTGTGGGATTAGTTTGGGGTTGGTTTTGAAGTTGAACAGATTTGGCAAGAACAATTATCGGACCTTGTTGTGGATGAGACTTAGCAACATCTTTTCTATCACTAGCAGGATCATCCCGGACAACTTGTTCATTTCACTTGAGCCATAAATCCTTAAACCTTTTTTTGGGTTTCTTTTCAGTCTGACATAAGGAAGAGCAATTTGGGGCAATGTCTTTATTATATTGAAAATGTCGCACAAAATCTTGAGCCATGTCACCTAATGTAGATTTGCCAACATCGTGATGATTATACCATTCTAAAGCTGCCCCAGTCAAGCTCTTACTGAAGTATGCCACCAACAAATCATCTTTATCCCCGACACCTCTCATTTTATCACAATAGACCCTCAAGTGAGTTACCGGATCTCCAATCCCATTATACAAGTTAAATTTTGGCACTTTGAACCCCGCGGGCAAGTGAATGTCGGGGAACACAGAAGATTCTTTGTGAGACATGTTACCCAGGTTTTCCATTCCTTGTATATTCTTTAAGGATAGTTCTTTCGGCTTTATGGCTATTTCGTCTCGCCCTACTTTTCCTGTGATGTTTTCACTTCCATTATAAAGTCCACCCTGAGGGCTCTTCTTGTATTTATTGTCCGGGGTAGTGGATATGACAGGAGATATTGGTGGTGGCGGGGGTGGTGCTTTTCCATTTATCCAGGCTTGATACATATTTGTCATGTGTTGTCTCAACATCCGCACCTCTTCATTTAACCCATTATCCCGTTCATCCACTTGTCGTCGGGTACTGGTACTAACCACATTAATTCTATTGTTGTTTGCCATTGCCTTTTGTTGTCGAGAAGAATTACCACTTTGGAAACCACAAACCACCCACATTTCTGGCATAACAACATGAAACCACCATGTTAGCGTTAGGGTATTTAGCTTTCTGATTTTTCTTTCTTTTTTTATTTTTCTGCTATTTTCTTTTCTTTTTGGTTTTTTTTTTTTTGTAGTTTTTTTTTTTGGTTATGGTCGAATCCTATGTGGATTGCCTACGTATCATGACCTCACATGAATCAGACCGAGCGTAGTTCTTGCAAATTAATGAAAAAATTGTTTCTTTTTTTTTAAAATTGTTTTTCTTGACGGGAAATTATAGCAGTGGAATTAGAATAACGAAACACAAACTCGATGATAAAAAATAGATCCAGAGTACATCAAAACTTCACATCCTGGGGGGCCGTGGGGCATCTCTCGGCATCGCCACAGGCTTCTGTAAGACTGAGACGGTTTCAATGTCAATTGAGACTATTTTTAAAAAATTGGCCACGTAATGGTTTATTTTGTTTTAAAACACAAAGTGGCAATTTTTTTTTTTTTGTAAAATTTTCTGTTTTAAAAGGATACACACTCAATAATCAAATTTTCTCGCCTTGGGGCCCGTGGGGCATCACTCAGCATCGCCGCAGACCAACGCAAGATTGAGAAAGTTTTAATGCCAATTGAGACTATTTTTAAAAAATTGGCCACGTAATGGTTTATTTTGTTTTAAAACACAAAGTGGCTATTTTCTTTTTGCAAAATTTTCTGTTTTAAAAGGATACACACTCAATGATACAATTTTCTCATCTTGGGGCCCGTGGGGAATCACACAGCATCGCCACAGGCCAACGCAAGACTGAGAAAGTTTTAATGCCAATTATGACTATTTTTATAAGATTAGCCCTGTAATGGCTTATTTTGACAAAACGACTATTTTTTCCAAAATTTTGTTTAAGAAAATAAAACTCAAAAATTTCTCATCCTGGGGCCCATGGGGAATCACTCAACATCACCACAGGCCAACGCAAGTCTGAGAAAGTTTTAATGCCAATTGTGACTATTTTTACAAGATTGACCCTATAATGGCTTATTTTGACAAAACGGCTATTTTTTGTAAAATTTTGTTTAAGAAAATAAATTCGAAAATTTCTCATCATGTGGCCCATGGGGTATCACTCAGCATCATCACAGGCCAACGCAAGACTGAGAAAGTTTTAATGCCAATTGTGGCTATTTTAGCAAAAACTGGCCATGTAATGACTTATTTAACAAAGTGCTTATTTTTTGTAAATTTGATAGATGACCCAAACTTGATTTTGCGGATACAACCTTTCAGCATTTTCGCAAAGGATATTTCAAGGATGTGCCCGTAAATTATTTACAATGACTTAAAGCGGCTATTCTTGCAAAAACGGTCTTCCGGCGTCCTTTTGAGGGACATTCGGCTTATTTTGAACAATAATGGCATCACCCGACTTATTTATAACGAAAAATAAAATTTGATATTTTTTGGCTATTTTTGCAAAAAGGGATGGTTGGACCCGTCAAGGGTTGCCTACGTATCCCACACGTGATGAAAATCAAACATGCCTAGTTCGGGCCGATTGGCCAAAATCAAAACTGTTTTTGGCCAACAATTTTTTTTCAAATATTTCCTTTTTTCCATTTTTCATTTTTCAAAAATCCGGCAGTATTTCGGTATTATTTGGGCATTGGAAATGGTTATCCTCCCTTAGTACTAACACTGTTATTTTTCAGTTTTTCACTCATTGTACACAAGCCGGTCAACATGCGGAGCCGAGCAAATAAATACAAGTAGCACATAATATGCATTAGGATGGTCATATTAATTCGGGTCACCTGTCCTAGACGGACCCAACCCCTGTGTTGAGTCCCCTAAAGTCAGAATGCGTGTGATGCAAATAAACGTCCTACTAGGAGTTCGGCATGATTTTATTGTTCATCTAGGTTTAAAACCTAGGTTTATTGATCTAGACATGGCTTACTCGAGCGGACAACTCGGGCCAGGGGGAGGCAGCGTACCGGGGATACAAAAGCTCTCCCGGCTTTGCAACTTATCCAAATCTCGTTCTAAATTTGGTAAAAAGACTCTAACATAAGAGAAGCTACACGAAGTGCACCCTTCTCCATGATGTAGAAGACTCAGAAAAAGGGAGGGATTCGCGACAATTTATATACAGTTCAACAAACATTAAAGCGGTAAACATTTAGCATGGAACATGTATCAAAACCAAATAAAGCCAAATACAACAATTTAACGGAGCTCGAATTCTTGAACCCTGAACCAAAGTTCTGGGTTCTTTTGTCTCCAGCAGAGTCGCAAGAGCTGTCATGCCTCCTTTTTCCGAAAAAAGTTTTTATCGGCTTTTACTACACCCCCGGAAGGGATATAGTAAGAAAGAAGTTTTTCCAATTTAAAGACAATCGAAACGGGATTCATTTTTTATTTAATATTCAGAGTCGCCACTTGGGAGATTTATGGTGTCCCAAGTTACCGGTTTGAATCCCGAATCGAGGAAGGGTTTGACTCTATTTAACAGTCGCGAACCAAAAATTTGGGTAAGGAATTCTGTTAACCCAGGAGAAGGTGTTAGGCACTCCTGAGTTCCGTGGTTCTAGCACGGTCGCTTAAATGTTATATTTGGCTAAATTTTGATTTTTATACATGTTACCTTACTTTTGCAATTTTAGAATTAATTACCGCTTTTGTGAATTATTTTATTTAAGAAAGTGAACGTCGTTTAAGAACATGTTTTCGGATCACGTCACATGAAATGCACCCGGATCCTCGACACATTCTTATTCGACATTTTCGGATTTGGATTTGGGTTGCATGAAATTCACACCCGTATTAGGAAGGTAAGATTATTTAAAATCGCGCCTAAAGTGGCTAACGTATTGTTATCTTTTGGGAAGGCCGTGAAATTCGTTAAGCGGCCTATCCCGTATACTAAGTATTTTAGTAAGTAATTAATGAGGGCCCCGGAATTTGTGTATTTATTTGGTGAGGCTCGTCTCATTTATTTATTTAAGGCCAAACTAAGTGGCTAAGTTTTCTATTATTTGTCTTTAATGATTGAGTAATTCGTGAATATAAATTCGAATCTCAAATTCAAGTTCGAGCTCAAACAAAAGGACGAAACTTTTAGCTTGAATATCGCTGCCTAATTCGAGGTCCAATTTCATATTCATGGATTAATTTTCCATATTCCAATGCTTTAATTTTTTAAATGTCACTATACTTGATCCCTTATTTTTACGTATACTTCAGCGATGCCTTTTTTCCCTTTTGACCCAAATTTAACCACAATATGCATGAGTTGTCGTGTTGCCCAAATAATATGAATCCAAAACTTTAAATACATGAACCAACCGAATGTACAGGCTTATTAGCGCCCCAAATTAACACTATACAATTAATCACTGATGCAATGGGATTTGCAACTCTACTATTCGAAGGATTTAAGCAATAAAACGTACTTGAATGAGAACATTACTTACGACATATAACAAACCAAATAAAATTGATAGACTAGAAACCTCATTGAATTACATCACAGTTTTTATTTTACTTTTTAAATTCAAGCTTAAGTGATCGATTGCTTTTGATTAAAATCAATGTTGTTGAATGCCAATCCTTATAACCTTATCACTACCTTTAATCTTTAAATCCCCTTTCAACTATGAATATATTTAACATTAGAACTAAACTTTCAACCATACGAATACAACAAACCAAAATAAAATGCCTAATGACTAAAACACTCATTTTTTGCGGATAGAATGAAGGAAACAGTAATTACAATTACCTACTGTAATGCCTAAATCTATTGTAAAGTTTCAAACAATCGTCGTTTATAGAACAAAGTCCATGTACAACAGTCATTAATTAAATAACCAAATGACAGCCTAAAACGTTATGAAACTAACAGAAATAAAACTATAGCAAAACTTCAATTTCATTCATTAGACCTTGGCCACTGAGAATCAAATTCATACCTGAAATAACAAGGAAATGGAATAGAAGAAACAGATCAGCAGCAGTACACATGATAAATCAACAGCAGCACATAGACGAGTTCAAACAGCAATGAACAATTCAATTCCAGCCCAGAAATATAGTTATCAAAATAGGAGTAGATCAGAAATGTTTCCAGATCTTCAAATTCAATAGATCAAACCAAACTAATTTGAACTTATCCAAATATACTTCAAATCAAATCTAGAAATCAGCCTAATACGATAGCAATTTGTTTTTAGTAGTTTTCTGATTGATTTTTTGATTGTTTTTTGGATTTTTGACATGAATTCAAAGTTTAAAGAGAAGATTATTTCAGATCTGGAATTGGACCAATATTTTTTTGGAATTCTTCTAGGGTTCTCAACTTTCGAATTAAGGCATATCAATGGCTATTTATAGAACTAGAATTGGAGGGAATTTTAAATTTCAGATTTTATCTATTAGTCCCTCTTTTATTTCAACTATACCCTCATTTTTTAACTTGTTATTCAATTGACTACAATTATTTATTAAGAATTATGCTAATACCTCAATCTAGAACCTTCTAACCTAGTGTAATTTCCTATCTACCCTCACTTCAATTTGAAATTTACCATTTTTAATGTTCCTGCCATTTTCCTATGCCCAAAGTACCCCTTAAGTACCCTGAAATTACTACCAGCCTATTTTAAAATTCCAACAATGCCCTCACTTTATACTTAGAATTACCAATATTACCTTAAACCAATCCTAACCTTCTTGCCCTAATTTTCATCAGCTATAACCAAACAACCTATATGATAGCTTGAAATTAATCCACATCGATTTCCAAATCCATTTTTTATATAAACAGAACCCAAATTAAACAACTAAACCCAACAGTTAAGTAAACTACAAAACAAAACATTGATGATATTAACAAATTGAAATGTATTAAACTCAACAATTATCAAAACAAGATCATAAACTCACAGTAATTAATGCCAACCTATTATAAATTGAGCCTAATCAGAATATGAGAAACCCTAATCTATATTTAAACTACCCAAAATCCATAGATGTATGAACGAGCTGGCCCTATAATTCATGGTTACTATAATCTTAAGAATTTCAAAACTAACCATACCAGATGAAGAGGACAGAAAGAAAAGAGAAAAAAAACAAAAACTGAAAAGAGGGTAAAAGCCCAGACTTACTGATTCACTGAGAAAGAGATGAGCCTTCTTTCTTTTATTTGTTGAGCTATGAGAAACTAGCGTATCTTTTTTTTCTTTTTTTACATATCTTCAAACGAATATTTGACGTGGTTGACGATGATTCGAGGGAAACGGCACGTATATCGGGCATGAGGAGGATGAGAAGAAGTTGGGGTGTTCATGAGGTGAGGTTTGGTCATCGGTGCCGCCGTAGGTGGTGGTGGCGGCGCTAGGGTTTAGGGATTTTGGAGAGTTCTAACAGGATTCGGGAATAGATGATTGGTGATTTGAGTAGAGGAGAAAAGGGGGAATGTTTTGGGGTTGGTTTGGTCGGAAACGGGGGTCCACCGCCGTCGTGAATGAATTCCGACGGGCGGCGGGGTGGTGGTCTACAACGGCAACGATAGATACAATATAGCAGGGGTCTTTGGAACGAGGAATAGGGGGAGGATTCTTGTTTTTTAGGGTTATTACAAATGTGTTTTTTTAATTAGTTATTTGAGACTAAAGCCAGACCGTCGAATCAGGAAGAAATAACGGTCAGAATTAAGCGACGCATACACGGCGTCGTTTTGATAAAAGGGGGGGGTGGACCGGGTTTGGGTGTTATTGGGCTCGGGGCTTGAGGAGTATTTGGGCCGACCTGGGCCAAAATTTTGGGTTGAAAAATTCATTCTCTTTATTTGTTTTTTGCATAGACTTTTTGTATTATTATTTTTTATCTTTATGTATTTTTACTTTGCATATTATTTTTCTGATTTTGTGTAAATCATAAGCAAAAAACCTAATTAACTTCTAATATTATTTAAAAATCAAAAATGCAACAATTGTCAATTAAAATGGTCTAAGACTATTATTTTGTAATTTTCTTTAAATTGTTCTAAAATAAATTAATACCTACTAAAATGTGAAATTAATTTCCTAAGTGCAAATGCATATTTTTGTATTTTTATTTGACTTAACATGCACAAATACCATACAAACAATTAACACGAAATTCACAAAAATTGTAAAAATAAAGAAAAATCTTTTGTTTGAATTTTATGGGAATAACTCATATATAGGGCAAAAATCACGTGCTCACAACCTGTATCATATGTTGTACTCGCGTTATACTCGTGTGCTTGATTATGACATTCCAATTGTTCCAGGTTGATTTTCTACTTCTCGCTTGCGGCGCTTTTGCGCCGGTTTCCGGCCTGACGCGTCGGGAAAGATGAATGCAAGATGAGTGGGAGTTGTGGGGCTCCTCCATCTTCTCTGTTTGGCGTAATGTCGTCGATCCTGGTTTGAATCGAGTTATACTCTTGATGTTTTTCCTTTGTCTCGGGAAGAACTAAAAGTTTTCGCTAGGAAATCCCCACAGACGGCGCCAAATTGTTTGACTTAAAATGTCATCGGACAATATTTAAGCAAATCAATCAAATGTGTGAAAAGAGGTAAATCATAGCCACCCCTAATTGATACCGAATTAGGAATTGAAGCAACAAGACATCAAATTTAATAGAGACAATATTCGGAAAACTTTATTGATTATGAAAACTGACTCTGCCTCTCCTTGGAGAGGTTCAGGGAATATAAGTTTGCTTTCTTTCTTCCAAATCGGTGCCGCCTTTCCTTGGAAAGGTTCTGGGAAACTTTATTGATTATGAAAACTGACTCTGCCTCTCCTTGGAGAGGTTAAGGGAATATAAGTTTGCTTTCTTTCTTCCAGATCGGTGTCGTCTTTCCTTGTAAAGGTTCCGGGAAACTTTATTGATTATGAAAACTGACTCTGCCTCTCCTTGGAGAGGTTAGGGGAATATAAGTTTGCTTTCTTTCTTCCAAATCGGTCATGCCTTTCCTTGGAAAGGTTCTGGGAAACTTTCGATCTCTGGATTTCTCGAGCCTTCTTTGAAGAGGAGGAATATTCTTTCATTTGATTAGAGAGAAAGTGGGAGAGAGTCGTGAATCCAGACTTGAAACGGTGCATGATTATAGGCT
>MU756295.1:0-19950 GCA_026770625.1 Nicotiana glauca | reverse complement strand
TTAATAGGGCATTCATCATTTCCTTTAATGTTCTATTCTTTCTTTCCGCAATTCCATTAGATTGCGGTGAGTAAGCGGCAGTCGTTTGTTGAATAATGCCATTTTTCAAACATATTTCTTCAAAAGGAAATTCATACTCGCCGCCTCTATCACTTCTTATCATTTTGATCTTTTTGTTTAATTGCATTTCAACTTCATTTTTGCACTGCTTGAATGCGTCTATTGCTTCATCTTTACTATTAAGTAAGTAAATATAGCAATATCTAGTACTGTCGTCAATGAAAGTTATGAAATATTTTTTTCCACCGCGAGATGGTATTGACTTCATATCGCAAATATTCGTGTGAATTAAGTCTAAAGGATTTGAATTCCTTTCAACTGACTTGTAAGGATGCTTAACATACTTTGATTCCACACATATTTGACATTTCTAGTTATTGCATTCAAACTTGGGTAGTACTTCCAAATTAATCATTTTTCGCAAAGTTTTAAAATTGACGTGACCTAAATGTTCATGCCATAAATTATTTGACTCAAACAAATAAGAAGACGCAGAAATTTTATTCATATCAATGGCAATTACATTGAGCTTAAAAAGGCCCTCTGTCAGGTAACCTTTTCCTACATACAGTTCATTCTTACTAAGTACAACCTTGTCAGAAACAAAAATACACTTAAACCCATTCTTGACTAGAAGTAATATTGAAACTAAATTCTTTCGCATTTCAGGAACATGAAGCACATCCTTTAAGGTCACAATATTTCCCGAAGTCATCTTCAAAGCCACTTTGCCTGTTCCTTCGATTTTTGCAGTAGCAGAGTTTGCAATAAACACTGTCTCGTTAGGTCCAGCGGGATCATAAGAAGTTAACAACTCTTTGTTAGCACAAACATGTCGAGTTTCTCCTGAGTCAACCCACCATTCTCGAGGATTTTCGACTAGGTTGCATTCTGAAAACATGGCACATAGGTCGTCGATTTCATCATTCTTCTCAATCATGTTCGCTTGACTTTTCTTTTTGTCCTTCTTTAGTGAACGACATTCATTAGACTTATGTCCAACCTTGCCACAGTTGTANCAGCAGCCTTGTTGTCTTCTTCAATCCGTAGACGAACAATAAGGTCTTCAAGCGTCATTTCCTTGTGCTTATGTTTCAAGTAATTCTTAAAGTCCTTCCATAGTGGAGGCAACTTTTCAATAAATGCCACAACTTGAAACGCCTCATTTATGACCGTACCTTCAAACATTAATTTATAATTAGTACAATAATTAATATCTTGAATAAAAGTATTAACTTGTTTTGTACCTTCAGCAAGGAGGTCATGAATAATAACTTGCAGTTCTTGAACTTGCGTTATAACCGATTTACCATCAATCATTTTGAAATCCAGAAATTTGGCGGCCACAAACTTCTTTAATCCAGCATCTTCTGTCTTGTACTTCTTTTCAAGAGCATTCCATAATTCTCTTGATGTTTTCATGACGCTATAAACGTTGTACAAGCCATTTTCTACCCCAATTAGAATATAATTTNCATCCTCTTGAATGAACCTTTGTAGACTTAGAGTAGTTAGATAAAAGAACATCTTTTGCTGCCATCTCTTAAAGTCTACACCAGAAAATTTTCCCGATTTTTCCGCTGGTGGCATAGCCGTTGCTAGTGTAGTAGGACGGCTAGGAAGAGTAATAGTCGCAGCAGAATCACTTTGTTCCTCTCCGTTAGCCATTTCTGTCAATATGACACAAACAGATTCAGTAAATGGTGAAGTATTTAATTCTTCAAACCAAGACAATACAGTGAAGAGATTATTCTTCAAACTGATTTTATCACAGTGAAGAGATTATTCTTCAAACTGATTTTAACACAATGAAGAGATTATTCTTCAAAACTGTTCAGAAAACCACGAAGGTTTCAGACACTTCAAAAATCAGAATAACAATGATATATGTAAATAATATTCTTTAAGCTTGTTATTAAAACTTATAAGTGATGAAACCAGAAGAGAAAAAAAATAAATGAACAGAAATTGGCAGAATTATATTCCGAACCCACAAGTTTCTTGTGTGTCCTTAAAGAATCTTATCCCCTCACTGTTACCCAAGGTTGACGGATAAATTCTTCCCAGGATAGAACGAAACTTCCAACTTAGCGGTAGCGGCACTTCAAACCACTAAGTTATGGGCGAACTCAAAAGTTATGGAGCAAACCACACAAGGAACGTACTTTGATTTAAAGTAATGATGCAAAAAGAAGAAGGTGATGAAGCAGAAAATTTCAGAGTGAAAAATTCTGAAGGAATGGCTGGTTATTTATAGCCAACGAATTCTGGATTGAAAGGGTGCGAAAGTGGCTTTTCACACTGCAGGTGGCTATTCGTGAAAGACAGCCTTTCTGATGGTTGTTTAATAAATGCGGGAATATTTGAATAAGTTAAAGACGAAAAATTAATTAATTTTATCTCGTTACAAATAACGGTCACAAAAATATTAATATAAAATATTAATATTTAATTAATTTTATTTTATTGGTCCAAAAAATTATCAATCAATCATATCAATTGACCGAAGCCGAAGCCGAAGCCGAAGCCGAGCGAGCGACGACGATGGCGCGAGACCCCTTCTTCTTATCTCCTTTTAAGAGCTTAAGGAAATGCTTCTATATTTAAACCCAACAAAATGCTTGTCTTTAACCAATGAAGGACAAAGTGCAAAAGCTAAAGTTGTCTTTTCACCTTCTTCCCTCATTTCCCATTCACACTACCACTTTAACCCCAACAATCTTCATATTACGTTAAATGGGATAAAAAGTTGACTAAGAATATGGATGCGTAATACATGGATTAAACTAACTATAGTGGCCAAAATAATTTTTATTGTATTAACATTTTTTTAAGTAAAAGCACATATTTTAATACATGCAATATTGATTCTTACATTACGATACCTTATCGCTTATTTGGATGGTTGTTATCCATTGTATTTTATTGTATTATTATTCTAAAATAATATTTAATTTGGTTCTTTATCTAAAATTGATTGTATTGTATTGTTAAATTCATTGTTCCGAAATAATAAAAAATCTCATTTTTCGAAATAATCAATTTGATATGGTAGGATTATTTTCTATTTTTCTTTTCAACTATGCTCTTTTTTATTACTCCATAATTCTATTTTATACTTCTTTTTCTTACTCCATACTTTGTCTTCCTTCGTCCAACATTTTGGTTCGTTTGCTCTCTTCCTTTTTTGTATCAACGAGAGATCGTTCTCATAGTAAATTGCAGATTTCAGGTACCACTTGCCACCTGCAATACCTACATAATCAAAACTGTCAAATTGTCGAGTCCAAACATCATGCAGTTTGCAGGGGCGGAGGTACAATAATGGGTGCGGGTTCGGGCGAACCCAACGACTTTTTCCGAAACCCTGTATTTTTATTGAAAAATTTATCACATCTATATAAATATATTATGCTGAACCCAATAACAAAAGAGGTTTGGGTTTAGTGGTAAGGGTTGTGCGTACGCTAGAAAAAGATGATGGTTCGATTCCCTTTAAAGCAGTATGTTATTTTATTTTTAAAAAAAAATATTTTTTTCACAAAATAACTGAACGATAACGTTTTTTTACTTTCCTTTCAACCGATACTAAATTTGTTGTATTTAAAAGGAAAAAGGCTGCACTATTACATAAAGCAAAGAGGAATTCACTTTTCAATAATATAATATATATAATATAATTATTTAAAAGGAAAAAAGCTGCACTATTACATAAAGCAAAGAGGAATTCGCTTTTCAATAATACTCTTCGTTTCACTTTTCACTTTCCTCTTTCTCTCTGTCAATAGGAATTCAAACCGAAATGGTCTGAATTCTAACCTTGCCGCCGACGTATATTATTCTCTGCCGACTTTCGCTGCCGATCGTGTAAGTACAACTCCGATATTCTCTTTCATTTGCCTTATTGCTTCATCACCGTCACTCAGTACCTTCAGATCGTCTTAATCTTCAAAAATTAGTCAGTAGAGTGATGTAGTTTTAATGTTGAAATGAGCCTTTTTTAGATTGTTTTCTTTTGCTCATTTATTTTTGTCAGTTTATTTGCTCCGCCTCTGTGTTGGAATAGATTCATGTTTCACTTACTGCTATACTTATGCCCTTATTAAAAAGAAAACTTTCATGTCTACAGTAGAGCTACAGTGGAAGAAAATCCAGTGCTTTTTTTCGAGACTCTGTATTTGTAATTTAGAACCCATACACTTAGAATTCTAGCTCTGCCTCCGGCAGTTTGTCAAGATGAAGTTGGATTATGTCTGTGGAAACTCTATTGCCATCTTCAAAAATAGTGGCTTTTGCAAGAAAAGGCGACCAGACCACATAAAGAGTGAAATTATGGGTTGGGAAGTACCATTTTCTGCATTTAAATTGCTTGTCATTATAGACCTCATTACCCTCTTCCTTTTGCATGACAATGTAAATGTTAGGAACTAAAACCTTTCGAGTTTCAACATGACAACATTTTATGAGTTGCATCTGGCAAGACTATCATAAGTCAGAAGAATCTCAGAGGGAATAGGTAAATAAGCAGTTAAGGAAACGAAAAGACATGAACTTAATGTGGTGAATGACGTTTCTATGCAAGAGAGCAATTAGATTGCTCAACAATATCAAATTACAGTCTTTTCTCTGTATAACCCATTCTGATTTATGAAAACTCCTCTTAATAATAAGAAAACTTTGAGGTAGTTTAACCCCATATTCAGAGTATTTGCCCATTTTGCAACTGATTAATTCCTTTGCCAACTAAACATCAACTAGGCAACTAACAACTCGGAGGTCTGCAGAAAATATTGATATACTTGATGCTGTTTAATGATGTTAATTGAATTACTAATTCAGGATGGAGATTCTTCAAACGGCAGCCTCCGATTTATGTATAAAGAAAAGTCCATAAACACTTAGAGATATTTTCCAACTAAAATAAGTACCACTAAGAAAGAATCAACATGCTCAGCCAGCTTCTAAATACATGGTATTAGAGCAAGAATTAAGGCTCTAAATCTGTTTCTTCTTCACCCAGCTGGTTCGCCATCATCAATTTCCGCCATGGGAGATACCTCAACACCTCAAATTGATCATCGTCATCCATTCATCTTCAACCATATGATATGCCTGGAGTGATTCTGATAGATATCAAGCTCACAAGCCTAGAAAATTACAATTATGGAGTAGATTGATACGTTTAGCTTTATTGCGGAAAAACTAGCTAGGTTTCGTAGAAGGAACATGTGTGAAGAGTCCATACAAAGGAGAATTATCATATTTGTGTGAACAATGTAATGATGTAGTTCTCTCGAAGATTGAAAGATGTGTGTCGCAGGAATTATTTTCAAGCATTGTCTACGCATCAAATGCAGCAAAGGTCTGGGCTGAATTTAAGAAGAAACCTTTGTGGTTAGTTAATAACGCCTTATCAATTATCATTCCATGAATAAAAAGGAAGCATTTTTACTATACTGATACTAACTCAATAGTTTAATTCTTTGCTAGAAGAGGAGTCTCTTCCACTGAAGTAGGCTCATGGCTCATGAAATCCTAATAGGTTCTCCAAGTCTATAAATATTTTATTTTGCTGGGTCTATATAGATCACTAAGAAGACATCTTCCAGCATGGTGCATATCCTAAGAGTTTATAAGCAATTGATATTTATCATAGTCCGAGACAAGACGATCGTAATATATACACAACGTGTCATCCCGTAGATACACTCTTTGATATACCCCGTATCATATTTTGAAACCATTACAAAACCTTATTGCTTTATCCTTGGTGATTAACATTGTCTCATCACGAGAATGGACTAAAATTTTAGTTGACAATGTTGAACTGTCATTAATGACTTTGTTTGATCTCCTTGAACCTAGATCTTGGGATATCTAGTCTTCTAGGTAAAGTTAACGCCACAATGACTTGTCCTCGGCCATAGTCCCATTCCCCTCGATGAGTTTTCAACTACATATCTAGTTAGGCCTTTTATAAGTGGATTCGATACACTGTCGCTTGATTTTACTTAGTCAATTGTAATGATCCCCCTAGAGAGTATCTGCCTAATGGTTTTATATCTTCGTCGTATATTACAAGATTTACCATTATACATAATGCTCCCAGCCCTTTCAATTGCCGCTTGACTATCGTAATGTATGTATATTTGTTCCAACGATTTGCGCAAAAATGAAATATCTTCTAAGAAATTTCGGAGTCATTCAGCTTCTTCACCGGCTTTATCTAAGACTATAAATTTAGCCTCCATTGTAGAGCGAGCAATACACGTTTGTTTGGACGATTTACAAGATACCTCTCCTCCATCAATAGTGAATACATATTCACTTGTGGACTTAGAATCAGTTGAGTCGGTGATCCAATTTGCATCACAGTATCCCTCAATTACCGCAGGATAATTACTGTAATGCAAAACAAAGTCTTGGGTATGTTTTAGATATCCCAAAACTCGTTTCATCCCCATCTAATGAGATTGACCTAGATTACCCGTGTATCGACTCAATTTACTTATAGCACAAGCTATATCTGGTAGAGTACAATTCATAATATACATTAAACATCCTAACACACGAGCATAATTCAGTTGTGATATGCTTTGACCTTTGTTCTTTGCAAGTGCAAGATTCACATCAATTGGAGTCTTTGCAACTTTAAAATCTAAGTACTTGAATTTTTCAAGTACTGTTTTAATGTAATGAGATTGCGACAATGCCAGACCTTGAAGAGTCTTATGGATCTTAATAACCAGAATTAAATCGGCAACTCCCAAGTCTTTCGTATCAAACTTGCTAGCTAGTATACACTTAGTCGTATTAATGTTGGAAATGTCATTATTCATCATGAACATATCAGCCATTAGAGGTGGCAAAATGGTTCCAAAAAAAAAATAGTTAACCACTCATATTATCCACTAAAAAAAGGGTTGGAAAATGAACTTTTTAAAAATGGGTCAAATATGGATAAGAACCATGTTATCCATTTAGAAAATGGATAACTAATGAGTAACCAATGGATAACCAATGGGTCTAACTTTAACATTTGTAAAGCCTCAAATTGGGGGTTACTCAAGTTAGGGAGACTAATCTAAAAAGTGATCATATACAAGAAGTCATGAATAATATGAGTAACCCATATTATCCGTCGGTTAACCCGTTTTTTATCCCTATTAAATATGGGTCGGTCGGATAATTTATCCATTTTTTCATTATAAGTTTTTGACCCGAACCATATCCGACCCGACCCGCCCGTTTGCCACCCCTATCATCCACATATAAGCAAACAATGACTATGTGATTTGTAACTGTCACAACCCAAATCGAAGGGGCCGCAACGGGCACCTGGTGCCTTACTCAACCAAGTACCATCGTAACATATCTTTCCTATCATACTATCATGGGTAAATGATCCAGAAAATCCGTCATGAGATAAAAAGAATGAAACATAAGGGAATACTCAACATATGATAACCCAACATGATATACAAACTTATATATGTGACATACAGGCCTATAAGGCCGATATGATCTTTTGTAAACTCAAAACATAAGCCAACAAGGCCATACAAGTATCCATACACCTTACATCTATCTACAAGCCTCTAAGAGTACATAATATCATAAAGGTCGGTACAGGGCCCCGCCATATCAATCAATACATATCCAAAGCATACTGACCAAATAGGCAACTCTGGAGCAAGTAGAGCGCACCAACACCTTCTGCAAAGCTGATAGCCTACTCGGAGGACTGTCAACCTATCAATCGGGACCCGTGGGTATGAAACACAGCGTCCCCAGGAAAAAGGAACGTCAATACAAATAAAGTACCAAGTATGTAAGGCAGAAAAACATAAACAAGAATAGTAATGTAAAGAGAGATAAATGAGATACAACCTGTAACACAGTGCCTTTGGGGGCTACAGACATGAAAGGCATAATACATATATATATATATATATACATACACACACATAAACTTTTAAAAAGCATACGCCTCTATGGGCATCATCATCATCATATCTTACCCGGCCTCGAAGAGGACTCGGTAAAAACGTATTCGACCATCATAAGGCTTGGTAGAATCGTACCCTGCCACGTGGAGCTCGGTAAACCTTACTGATCAGTGGTTGCACAATAGGTGACATACCCGACCGACTATAGCGCAGCTCGGTAGAGTAAAATAGATACATATATATAATGCATGTAGGACTCTTTGGAGTCATATTCTGAACCTTTCGGAGTGACGTAAGGTCGATATTCTCCGTACACGTTATTAGGAATAACTCTTCATCAAGAGTCCTATAAGAATCAAAAAGTACCAACAATATTGATGACATAAGAATAAGAGAAGCAATCTCAACATCAATTGTTCCATAAGAAGGAAAACAATATAAGTACTACTAGCTTCTAAGAGTAGAGTACTTTTAGAAGCTCGTTCATTGCATTATGTACAATCGAAATCATGCAAAAGAAGAAAAGGGATAGCCTCACATACCTTGTATATGTACTTCCCAACCTCAAGCTATGCAAATATCGCGATTCCTTAGTCTGCAATAAGAGAAATGACATTATCGTTGTCGTTTAAGCGTCATAACTATTATGTACCGACCACAAACTATTTTACGATGAAACGGACAGCACCTCCCATATATATATGACTTCACACAAGTTAAAACAATCACCAAACAGTCCAACATACCCCTATCACTTCATACACAACACGACAACCATAATAGTATCAAACAATCCGAAAATATTATGACAACCCTGCCATTATGTGGTTTTTAGCCACACCCTTCCTCCTCTCAACTCCATAAAATAAGTAGCAAAATAAACAACCCAATAGCAGCACGAAACATCCCACAAAATAGTCTCACAAGTTCAGCAACTCAAAATTAATTTTTCAGTTTACTTAAACACATTTCGACTTGTCTTTTCTTTCAAATTGAGAAACACAACCAAAAGTACATAATTATACCTCTTATACAATAAACCAGCCATGAATTCAACTTAAAATAAGTTCATAACTAGCCAACCATGACCCAAGAACAAACAACATACCACTTTTTCGAAATTCGCTAGGTCTATTCTTTACGATCGAGTCACAACTCGCAAATGCATAGATAATGGAAGGAGAAGCATAACGTTACCTTTTACTGAGTATAACCCATGAAACCTGGTCCTTCTTCATCAAAAATCAGTTCCTTAACGTGGCTACAAGAAGAGAAAGAGAAACTAGCAAGCTGTCCGGACTTTTCAACTCTAGAATCACGTCGTAACACCCGAAATACCCTAGGGTTTGTGTGGGATTTGGGGAGGAGTTGCATGGGTTCAATTTGGTTTTAAGGTCTGCAAGATGGGTTAAATAAATGAGTTGATAATACCTTAAAATTACCCTCTTGGCCGACTTTGGGGCTTTTAATTGAGTCCTCTCATTTTGGCAAGTAGGTGATGCACCTACTTGTCACCTACCAATCTGCGCAGTCTCGCAAAAATGCGACTATCTCTATACTCCGAGATTATATTGACAAACGGTTTAATGGGTTGGAAACTAGACTCATAGATCTTCAATTTGATATGCAGATCATCTCTTGATTCTAAGTATATTGGCAGAAAAGTGCAGCAACATTTGACCTAAATTTTAGCGCATTATGAATGCAACTTGCGATGACCTTTGCCAACTTTTTGTTCCACAACTCGCTTGAATTTAAAAAATAACACACGACTATCATACGACTAAAATAACTCATAACTTAACCTCCTCATCATGTTAATCACCCTAGTCTCACCCCAAAAGTATATGTTATAACATTCCAAACTTGTCGACTTTCGACAAAACTTATTTTCTTCAATTTGTTTAGCGTCTAAGATTTTTGGTACTTTTTATTCATGATTTTAAGGATTTGTAACCTCCAAGATAACATGATGAACTTATATTATGTACTTTCAAAAATGATCTCATTTTGGAGCATACATCAATTGTCTTACGACGTACACTCACGTACGAAAATATGGGATGTAATAGTAACATTTTAATGTACATAAATTTATCACATTTATTTATCTTAAAATTATTTGACAACATTGTTTGGTCAAATTTCACATGTCATCCATTGTTTGGGTGCTTGTTTTAGTTTGTAAAGCGACTTAACAAGTCCATATACCTTCTTTCTTTACCCGGGACCACAAACCCTTAAGGTTGTTCTATGTAAATTTCTTCCTCCAAATTTCCATTTAAGAAGGCTATTTTAATGTCCATTTGATGAATTTTAAGACCATAAACTGCAGCTAATGCTACTAACATTGTATGGACGTGGAGAGTATGTATCAAAATAGTCAAGACCTTCTCATTGTCTATACCCTTTAACCACAAGTCTTGCCTTATATTCATCAATAGTGCCATCTTCTTTTATTTTTCTCTTAAAAATCGATTTAGAACCTAACAATTTATTTCCAGGAGGAAGATCAACCAATTCACATGTATGATTGTTCAATATGGATTTTATTTCTCTATTGACTGTCTCTTTCCAATATTATGATTCCGAAGAAGACATAGCTTCTTTAAATACTCGAGGCTCATTTTCTCATAAGAAAGTCACAACATCTGGTCCAAATGAAGTAGACGTTCTTTGACGGACTACATTTTAGATGTAATATCTTCAGAAGGCATGTATGCTAACAAAATATTCAAATATGTGTTGGAGAAGAAAAAAGAGTTCAAGAAAACTGATAATAAGAAAACAAGAGGGAAAAAAAATAAAAAGAACAGATAATAAATAAAAATAATTAATTAATAACAGAAAATAAAAAATACATGGGCTATTTGTTTTTGGCTAATATATTACCTCACACGTCACAAGGGGAGTGAAGCCACTGTCCATTTCACTTGCCACTCTAGAAGGAGTTTAAATAAGAAAAGGTATAGTTGAGGAGGTAATGTGAACACCTTAGAATTTAAGTATGAAATTAGCAAAACGGGTATAATTTAGGGAATTTTATGTATTTATTCAATCTCTCTATATATATATATAATAGCAAGAAAGTTTGTATTGTAGTTAAGTCAAGCGGCAAGCTATTATATAGCCAATTGGCAATTTTAAAGAGTTTGTGGGAAATTGTCAAATAAGAAAATACCACTTAAGAACTATATATGGAATTCCATTTATTGAAATTAAATTGAAATAAGAATTCTTTAAAAAAAAATAAAGTTCAACCACTGTACTAATATTTGCAAACTGAAATTTTTTATTTGGAAAGTAAAGAATTTTGATATCAATAGTATTTGGATTCCTTTTCTAATATCGAGCGAGAAGAATATATCCTACGTAATCTAATCTAATGTTCAATTTTAATTTATCATAAAAAATTTATACTTTTTAGTGAGTTGAAGAATATATTTTAAGGTTTTAACCCAAAGTTCAGAATGTAGATATATTTAATAATTTATTTCATAATGGATAATTCAAAGTATCTGTTCATGATTGCTCACTTTATCTTTGGCCGAAAACTTTTTATGTTTCCAAGCAAAGAGGGCGTGACGATCCGACCCGTCGTCTCATGTGTTTCCGTCCCGTTTTCCCCGTTTATTGCTCCTTTGTGATTTATTATATGTGTTGGGCGAGTTTGAGTTGACTCGGATTGGATTTGGTAGGAAATGGGGCAATTAGTCTCTTTAAGGAAAGGTTGGTTTGGAAAAAGTCAACCGGAAATTGACTTATGAGTTAGAGGGCTCGGATGTGAATTCCGATAGTTCGGTTAGCTCCGGGAGGTGATTTGTGACTTGGAAGTGCGATCAGAATTAAATTTGGAGGTCCGGTGTAGAATTAGGCTTGAATTGGCGAAGTTGGAATTTTGGCGAATTTCGGTTGATAGGTGAGATTTTGATACGAGGGTCGGAATGGAATTTCGAGAGTTGCTATAGCTTCGTTAGGTGATTTTGGATATGTGTGTAAATTTTCAGGTCATTCGGACATCATTTGGTCGGGTTTTTGATCGAATGCGAGTTTTGAAAGTTGTGGTTGAACTTAGTCTTTGATTTGAGGAAATTTGATGATCTTTGATGTTAACGATGGCGATTTGATGATTCGAGCAAGTTTGAATAAAGTAATAGATCATGTCTGTGCTTTTGGTTGAGGTCCCGGAGGCCTCGAGGTGAATTCAGGTGGTTAAACGGAGAATTCGGAGTTTGTTGCATGTTTGAAGTTATTGGTTCTGTCATTTCTGCATCTGCGGAAAAGGGACCGCATAGGCGGTTGCGCAAATGCGGCATGGAGGTCGCAGAAGCAATTCCGTGTGGTTGAGAGAGACTCCGCAGAAGCGAGAGTTTGACCGCATAAGCGGTGTTCGCAGAAGCGAGTATTGACCGCAAAAGCGGTTATGGTCTATTAGTAAAGCTCCGCAGAAGCGGAGAATTTCCGCAGATGTGAAAGTCGCAGAAGCGAAATGGGAGCCGCAAAAGCGAAAAAAAGGCCTGGGCAGAAAAGGTTTTAAAGTGTTATTTTTTTCCGCGAGTTAAGCTATTTTCCTCCATTTTTGAACGTCCTTGGGAGCTTTTGGACGGGAATTTCAGAGGGATTCAAGAGGAATCGACGTGAGGTAAGAATCTTGGTCTTAAAATATGATTATATTGTAAAATTGGTCTAGAAATTCATGGAGTTTGAGCCTAAAACTTATGAACTAGGGCTTGAGTTTTGATGTTTCAAATTGGAATTTGATAGGTCATTTGAGCTTGGATTTGGGAGTTCTTGGTATGTATGGACTCGTGGTGAGACGAGGAATCCGATAATGTAATTTTAGTAATTTTTTTAGAAGCGGGCCCGGGGCTCGGGTTTTATTAGTTTTGGGATTTCTGCTATATTTCGATTGTTTTCGATTGGATATTGTTCCCTTGGCATATTGTAATGTATTCGCTCTGATTTTGGTTAGATTCGACGCGCGTGGAGGCCAATTTGAGGAGCAAAGTCATCGCGAGGAGGGATTTCACCGGTTCGAGGTGAGTAATACTTGTAAATGATATCCTGTGGGTTTGAAAATCCCGGATTTGCACATCATAGTGCTGTATTGAGGTGACTTACACGCCGGATATGAGCATGGGGTAGAGCACCGTTGGGGACTGTGACTTGGTCCATTCCGGTTGTTGATTTTTATCGCGTATTTGACTGAAATTATTTGTTATCATCATAATTTGGGCTGATTGCTATGTTTGGGGCTTCGTTCTAACTATGTGAACCCTTCGGGGATTGATATTACTGTTTTTACATTACTTGCATATTATTTGATCTCGGTCCAAGGTTTTAATACTATTTTGCAAACTCAGCCATTTTCCTAATATGTGAAAAATTAAACAATATTTTATTGATGTTTTGAGCTGAGGACTATCATGTTAACATTTCCCAAGTGGCTTATGTGCATTTCTAGACTGAGCATGGATCAGGCTGCGCGCCGCAGTAGTGTTATAGTGATTTCTTAATATATGGATGGCTCGGGCTGCACGCTGCAGCGATGATATATTGATATTGAGGCCGAGAGCCTGTTTGATGCCACGACATGGCTGATATTGCGCTTGGGCTGTAGGAGCCCCTCCGGAGTCTGTACACACCCCAATGGGCGTCAGATCGGGCTGCGCGCCGCAGCGATACTGTATTGATATTGAGGCCGAGGGCCTGATTGATGCCACGAGATGGCTTGATTATAGCACTTGGGCTATAGGAGCCCCCCCGGAGTCTGTACACACCCCCAGTGAGCGCCGTCGACGTTAAATGGATTGGACTGCATGCCGCAGTGTGTACCAGAGTGTACCGTCATATGCATTGCATTGCATTCATACTTTTGTGCATTATTTATTGTTTGTGTTATTTCTTGAGATATTTAATTGCACTACTGATATTGTCTGATCACTATTAAAAAGGATAAATTTGAGACAGTGTTAACAGTGACAGTGTATGATAGAAATGGGTCAGGTAACAAGGGCTGACCAGGAACAAGTATATTGCCTGCAAGGCGAGTTTATGAGCTCAATTATGCATACTTGTTTGTGCCCGAGGGGCTGACTTTTATGCTGATTTGCACTACCTGTTCCGCATTTAATTGCTTAACTGTGGGAAAAAGATATTTTCAAAAAGGGGTTTTGAACTGAGTCATGATATTTTCTAAAGGATTTTTACGTTTTTCCTGTTTTCTCATTGGTTACACTGTACCATATAGCATGTTGGTTTGCTTTACGTAGTTTATTGCTGCTCAATTATTATTTACCCTTATTACTCATTGAGTTGGAGTACTCACTTTACTCCCTGCACCTTGTGTGCAGTTGCAGGTATTGTTCACCCGGTAGCGGGTTTTGAGCGGATTGAAGATTTGTTATCATTGCCGAGCCAGGTGACCGCTAGCGTCCGCGACACCAGATCTTCTCCCTTATTTTATATTGTTCATGTTACTTTCAGACTTTGTTCCTATTTCTGGACTTGTAGTATTTAGTGAACTCTATAGTAGCTCATGACTAGTGACACTCCGATGTCGGGCTGTGGCGGGATGGTTCCCTGTTGTTGTCGTTGTTTTTCCGCGGTTTTGATTATGCTAATCATGTTTTAGCTTTATAAATGTTAAATAACTGTTAAAAGGAAGCATTTGTTTTGTTGGATGGCCTTGTCTTCACGAGAGGCGCCATCACGATCGGGTTTGGGATTTGGGGTCGTGGAAAGTTGGTATCAGAGCCTAGGTTACTAGGTCTCACGAGTCATGAGCAGGTTTAGTAGAGTCTCGCGGATCGGTACAGAGACGTCTGTATTTATCCTTGAGAGGCTGCAGAACCTTTAGGAAACTTCACTTTCTTGAAATTCTTATCGTGCGTACTTGATTCAGCTTGAGATATAACTCTTGAAATTCCTTCCACGCGTTTGTATGCGCACGTGAGCGCTCAGTATCAGATGTGCCTTGACGGCTTGTGATTCCCCGATCGAGGGGCAAGATGTGATTTATTTGAGTTGATGTTGGGCCACTAAGGTGCTGATTGTGCGAGCTAGTGTTATGAACTTATATGTTCAGTATTGCCCCTATTAGTGGGAGTGACGACTGGGTAGCTATGTGGTGAGTATGTTGGTACTGCGAGATGTTCCTATATGACTTGGAGGTGTCGAAGAAGGTCTACTGGGTGATGGGTGGACCATTAAGTGTTTGATCTCCATTGTGATTGGATGGGTTGCCCCGATTTATGGGTGCGTAAAGGATCTTTTCAAGTCTCCTAGTGGGGAGTGAAGTAAATAGCGTGTTGCGGTTTGAGCTCAGACTCAGGAAGACTAGTCGACTGTGGAAGGTGAATGACGGTGGAAGGTATATGGAAATGTTATGTTGAGGCGAAGCAGGTAGGCTATCTCCTGCGGAGTGTTCTAGCGTGGTATGGTCCTTGTGTGCAGGTTAGAAGATCTGTGTTTCACAACTTATAACCGATTGGAGCTTATTCTCCCTATGTTATTGCAACATCAATGGAGTAAAAGTGTTATGAACTATTGAAATATTTTGGTCTATGGCTTCGAGCCAAGTTGGGGAGGTTGCTGTTGATTAGCTGATTGCACGGTCATGTGCTATGTTGGTTCCGTTTTGAGATATGCTGGCGGATCAGCTCTGGTTGCAGAAATTGAGCCGAGGATGGCACGAGTGAAGTAAAATTTTGACAAAGGTTATATGGTATTATGTGGATGTGTGGAAATAATAGGATGTCTGGAGCTGTTGTTGATAAAGGATGCTTAGTGTAAAGAGAAAGAGGCTGTTTGGCTGTATCAGAATGAGATCACGTCCTGCAGGGTCAGAATGCTAATGAGGCACGGGTGGTTATGTATGTTTAATCAGGTAAACTACAGATCGAATATGAAGTAAATGACTCTCGAGAATGGCCTTATTGTGTTCAAGGTTCTACATGTAACAATCAGGTGCCTTAAAGTCATGTATGTGGTTAGAGAAAAAGTCAAGACTTGTGGTATTTTTATGATGATTATGGGATTCTATGTATCGGTATCTAGAAGGTAATGGCAACAAATTCAGATTCATAGTAAGTTCTTCAAGCAGAGCATGCGGGAATGTGGTATTTCTGGGAATAATTGAGAGAGTATTCAGTGGCTTGTGGGTCTTAGACAGTATGGTCTTGTGCTTGGGTCTCATGTAGTGAGCCTGTGTTGAGGAACTATGGTGCTATAGCAAGAGGGAATATCAAGTTGAAAACGAATAAGAAGAAATTTAGATAAATGGAGTAGCTTGATAACGGGGCAGATCGGCATGGTAAGGGTATGCTTAATTCTTGGTATGTATTCGAGGGTAATGGGTTAGCACATGTAATTTTGTAGCTATGCTCTTGGGTTTTAACGACTTGCTTAGTGTGATTTGGTTAGAAGGATTAAGTCATGGCAGTTTAGTTTGTGCAAATGAAATTAGGAAAGTTCTTATTGATTGCTACCGTGGTTAAAGAGGTGCATTTTCTACGAAGGTGAGAGGCACGAGATGTGTAAGGATTTTCTTCTAGATGAGATCAATGGAAGTTCGTGATTAGATAAGTTCTAGTTTAGGTTAGAAAGGAAGTTCATAAAGCACTTAGGCAGCGGGAAGCCTCAGATAATCAAGGAAAATGGTACGGCTGTTTGAAAGTGATTCGATGTGAGTATATATTTCAGAGAAAGGGCAATGTGATTAAGTGATGGTACTTCGGTGGTGTTGCGGCACTTCCTTGTTAGATTGACTGGTGATATTCGGGTTTGCTTGGTGGCTCAGGGAAATTTGTGAGTATGTATCGTGGAGTTTTTGGATATATAGCTGTGGCATGCGTTCGGACGGCGAAATTGGGATCAAGTATGATAATTCGTATACTATGTGGAATTGGAGGCGAAAGTCCTCATATTAGAGCTATTTGTGATGGTGGATCGTGTGTATCGGCACCGTTTGGCGAGTATTGGGATTGGAGACCCGAGTAGATCTTTCTTTGCTTGGTATATTAGATTTTGGGACATGATATTGGAGTGTAGACTAGATGTCTCAGTGCTGGGTTATTCTAGACTATTGTGCTATGGGTTATATCGAAAAATGCCACAGGTTGCGTGGCGAGGTGCATCGGATTATGTTCTAGCAGAGTGGTTTGTATTCCAAGGACCAGCGGATGGCTGGCAAGGATTGCTTTTATTAATTGGGCCTTCGTGGCGGATGTCAGTGCAGAGGTTTCTACCATTGATTGAGTTTCGGTATTGAGGGACTTTTTCAGATGCGTTTCCTGTGGCCGGGCATGTCGCCGGGCGAGATTGAGGATTTCGGTATTTATTTGGTGTCGGGCACCATATCGAGCGGCTCCGGCAGGAGTTATAGTAGTGGGAGGAGCAGCTTCAGGCTCCTTGATATTGAGTTCGTTGGCAGGCCAATGTGGCTACGTATTTAGCTTGAGTTAGTTTGGTTAGTCATGAGTTGCATTGATGAAGGACAGGTTGATTCGATCGTTATCGAACCTGCTAGTGATCTGGGGAGATCTATGAGTTGCTTTTTCTGTGCTGTGAGGCGTTATGATTTTTGGACTGTGGGCACATATAGTGTTGTGCTATCAAGATTCATAGTGGAAGTTGAGGGGGAAACCTCAGTCGTGTTTGAGTTTTGTTGCTTACAACGCTCTATGTAGATATTATTAAGCACTCAGTATGCTTACGACCGATACTCGCTGTTTTATTATAATGAGCAAATTTGGCTCGATGTGCATCTCCCTATGTGAGATATTTGTGTGGATCGGGTGGCACGCCGCTACAAGTATGTTATCTGGATCGGGTTGCACTCCGCAACAGTGTGATGTTGAGAATAGTTTTCCATATGTTACTTTGTATGCCTTGCTTCCTAGTTTCTGAGGAAAGTCCGTATTGGGTGTTGCTCGGCGAATGGAGCATCGGTTGTGTCCTTTCAGGATCGTATGGTGTATATTACTTGCTTCACTATGGGTATAATGATTTGTTTGGGTTCCAGATATCAATCGTGTGTGGTTGTCGATTTCGAGTATAGCGACTTGAGGTGCTTCAGGTGTAACAGTGTTTGGATAAGATCGCGCATTATAGCGAGGCTACGTGGAGATTAGACCCTTCGGGGTAGGTTCAGGTATTCTATTTCTATGACGCGGGATGGGGTCCCAGCCNTTGTCATGATTTGAGTATGTTCAGACCGCCCTTCATTGGTGCGTGGATTATGCAAGTTGTGGCTTAGGCCTGTGTTGAGGTGTCATATCACCTGAGTGGTGTGTTGGATTCGAGGTGATCGTGGGAGTCATTAATGAGTACGAACAGATTTTATTACAGCTTGTTGGAAGAATGATATCGAGGTTCGGCTAGGAATATGCGGTAGTATTAGTCAAAAGGGAAGAAATGCCTTCATGAATGGTTGATCTGAGAAATGGCTACAATTTATTGCGTGTTTCATTTATCATTGGTAGTATATGAAAGTGTTGGAATAAGGCCTTAGTTGATAAGAGGCTTTATACGGGTATCCGGGTGTTGTGGGCAACTGCTGAGAATAGAAGTTATGGTTTCGAGTGTTGGATTGTGTGGTATGTTGTATGATTTCACCTGAGGTTGCTGGTGTGGGTTATGACAGCTGGTTCGGGTTTATTCTGGTATGATTTCGGAAAGTGCAATGTGGTTCTACGGTTTATGGTCTTGATGGATTGTGGAATTTCAGCTATATTGTGTTGTCGGACCTATGCGAGATAGGGTGATGTGGGATCACCCCGGGTATATGCTTGGTAAGGTTATTCAGCTATTGGTTGGCTTCTAGGACAACTTTGGGAACGCTCGAGGATGAGCGTTGGTTTAAGTTGGGGAGGATGTGACGACCCGACCCGACCCGTCGTCTCATGTGTTTCCGTCCCGTTTTTCCCGTTTATTGATTCTTCATGATTTATTATATGTGTTGGGCGAGTTTGAGTTGACTGGGATTGGATTTGGTAGGAAATGGGGCAATTAGTCTCTTTAAGGAAAGGTTGGTTTGGAAAAAGTCAACTGGAAGTTGACTTATGAGTTAGAGGGCTCGGATGTGAATTCCGATAGTTCGGTTAGCTCCGGGAGGTGATTTATGACTTGGGAGTGCGATCGGAATTAAATTTGGAGGTCCGGCGTAGAATTAGGCTTGAATTGGCGAAGTTGGAATTTTGGCGAATTTCGGTTGATGGGTGAGATTTTGATCCGAGAGTCGGAATGGAATTCTGAGAATTGTTGTAGATTCGTTAGGTGATTTTGGATATGTGTGCACATTTTCAGGTCATTCGGACATCGTTTGGTTGGGTTTTTGATCGAATGCGAGTTTTGGAAGTTTTGGTTGAACTTAGTCTTTGATTTGAGGGAATTTGATGATTTTTGTTGTTAATGATGGTGATTTGATGATTCGAGCAAGTTTGAATAAAGTAATAGATCATGTCTGTGCTTTTGGTTGAGGTCCCGGAGGCCTCGGGGTGAATTCGGGTGGTTAAACGGAGAATTCGGAGTTTGTTACATGTTTGAAGTTGCTGGTTCTGTCATTTCCGCATCTGCGGAAAAGGGACCGCATAGGCCGTTCTGCGGATGCGGCGTGGAGGTAGCAGAAGCGATTCCGTGTGGTTGAGAGAGACTCCGCAGAAGCAGGAGTTTGACCGCATAAGCGGTGTTCGCAGAAGCGAGTATTGACCGCAAAAGCGGTTATGGTCTATTAGTGAAGCTCCGCAGAAGCAGAGAATTTCCGCAGGAGCGAAAGTCGCAGAAGCGAAATGGGAGCTGTAAAAGTGAAAAAAGGCCTGGGCAGAAAAGGTTTTAAAGTGTTATTTTGTTCCGTGAATTAAGTTAGTTTCCTCCATTTTTGAACGTCCTTGGGAGCTTTTGGACGGGAATTTCAGAGGGATTCAAGAGGAATCGACGTGAG